>JAWNKV010000734.1:0-136273 GCA_035041805.1 Amiota mariae
CTAATCAACACGATTTCCCTGGAAGAAAATTTAACGTAAGTTTCTATATTAATATTATATGATAGTCAATACACAGTTACGGTTAACAAATATCATTATTCTAGAGGGGCAAAATGCCTGACGATGTTGTGAATGCTCTACGAGAAGAGCTCGATGCAAAAATAAATGAAATGTTTAGAATTTATCGCAACATCAGACGTATCAATTTTGAAATTTTAATGGAGCAACACCGAGAGCGTCGACCCATGCCACCGGGTCCACCCATGCCACCGGGTCCACCCACGGCACCGGGGGGCTAAAAAACTCATTGGAAGAAGTCGTCTGCTGGTGTAGTTTCAGAATTACGAATTACTAAAAAATCAGTTTATTCATTTATTTTTTTTTTTTTTTATGTTTTCAGTTTTCATTTTTATTTTATTTTTTGCAAAGTTGGTCACAAGAATTAAGGAATTAACATAGAGTCATATACTGGTGAAATAAAAAAAAACTCTTAGCAACTCTCCCCTTACTAAAACAAATAGATGATTTAATTGCTGATAGACATATTTAAGAGAGAATGACACAAAACATGCGAAACCTTAATCGCAAATATTTCAAAATTTTATTGTAGAAAAAATAAGTGAAATTAACTAATCAAGAAAATCAAAAATTAACTTTGTAGTGATAGACACTGTTGAGGCTAAATCGAATCTGGAATCTTTTAATGTTGTGCGAAATTGTAAAATACAAATTCAAATAAATTGTTATAAATATAAAGTTTCTTATTTTATTATTAGAATATTTCTTTTTTGTATAGACTTCAATTGATTCTTGTTGATGTTGCTGTTATTGCTGATGTTTCTGTTACTGCTGTTGTTGTTGTTGTTGTTGTTATTATTATTAAAGTGGATAATGTTAGCGTTGGTATCACTGCTAGTGCTGATGCTCAAACCACTAACACTATACGAACTGCATGAAACACTAACAGCAACTAAAACTGAGACATCGCTAATCACAAGTAGTAGTATGAAAAAGCACCTGAAGTCGCAGTATGTGAGCCAGCATAACATGAATTATTTCTATGAGCAAAAATTGCTATGCATAACCAAGCAGGTACAATGGATGGAATGGACATAGTTTTTCTTATTATATTGACATATTCATCGTTTAACTATTTCTCTTTTTAATATATAAGTACATGTAGTTTATATAGTTTTTATTTACATAGATTTTATCTAAAAGACAAGAGATGATGATGAATTACAATGTTTCGATATCCCGATTAATAATCAAGTATACAAATATTTAGTATAAATCTGAATTTCTATTATATTCCTCTGAAAATTGTTTAATTTCCTTAATTAGAAAAACAAGAAAAACAAGAACAAAAATTCCTGTAATAGTTTTTGTTTGTTAGTTTTTGTATAAAAATGTTTTGATGGTTAATACATAAAAACGGTTAAAAATTATCATAATTCTAGTGTATCCAATTATTTGATATGGCGGATAATACTTAATATCGTAACGATGAATCTTATGAAGTTCCGCAAGCAATAAACATTTTGAGGATTCAAATACTTTAGGTGGCTAAAAAGTGAATACGAATTACTACAAAATCTAATTTTTTCCACGAAAATTTTTATACACTTATTATAATTTTTTTTTTTTAATTCTTTGCAAATAAAAACCTTTATACAATATTCAAAATTTTAATGTTCAGTTCATTGACATTGTACTCATCATAAACGGCTGAATCAATTTTATGTGCCTCGATAGTTTACAATGTACTGGGTCTGCAATAACTAATTATTAGCATTGGAGCCCTTTGAATGGAAAGAAATTATTATAAAATTAAATTAAATCTATGGGAGTTCAATTTTCAAAGCAGCAGAATATTTTATGTATATTGGGTTTGGAAATAGAAGTAAAGAATGATGAGGGATTGCAGTTGAAAAAACCGAGAATTTCTGATACTTTGTAATTGAGTGCAAATATCAAAAATATGTATAATCAATTTATCTTCTTGGCACATCCCCATTTAGAAGATTTGTGTGGGTGTTGAATCTTTGTCCAATTAAAAGATGTATGAAGATGAATCATAGTGATGGTGTTGGTGCAACAGCTTATTGGGTAGAAAGGTTTTTTCACGTGTGGATTAACAACTTTATACCTTTTTATAAACCTTATGTCCCTGGATATTTTACAATGGACTGGGTCCGCAAGTACTCGTAATACAATAACTAATTATTAGAATTAGATTTGTTCGAATCGAAAGAAATTATTATAAAATTCGATTCAATTTATGAGGGTTTCATTTTTAAAGAGGCAGAATATGTATTTTGAGTTTGGAAACAGTAGTAAGGAATGTTGAGAGTTTGGAGTTGGAAAAATTGCCATTTCTGTAAAGAAATATGTATAGTCAACATATCTTCTTGACCAAATAGGTGACCGGAAGGACGCATTTCCCTATTTAGAAGATTTGTATGGGTGATGGCGCTATGTCCAATCAAAGAGAGTAAAAGTCGCATGATGATGGTGCTTATTTTTTGGAATAGCTGTGTTGAAAAACCACCTAGTCTTCATATTGATGAGATTGTCGGATGCCTATGATTGTCCTGTGAATGTCCTTCTCGTTGGAAGTGACTAGCTATGCTGTGCATAAAAAGAAATTCAAAAAGTCTTTGCAATTTTTTTTTACTATTAATCTGATAAAAGTATGTTCCGGAGACCATTTGCTCTTACGCCTTGTCAATATGAAAGACATGGTTGGATTTCGTTTGAATAATCACTTAATGTATCTATCGACATCTAATACTGGTGATCTTACCTCTTTTTGATATGTTTTTGATATGTGATACATGATTCGGTAAATGAGCTTAAATGTGGTTGTAAATCAACAATAGATGAGCATCGTTTGGGACGTCCAATGGATGTGGCCACCCCAGAAACGATTGAGAAAAACAACAATATGATATTTCAGTGATTGACAATTAAAAGTGTGCAAAATATTGTAGTTGGGGTCATATGCATATCTAAAACCAGAAAAAAATTAACAGTCAAAGAAAAACAGTGGATTTCTGAAGGCGAATGTGCTCCGAAGAAATCGAAGATAGTGAAATTAGGCGGAAAGATGGTGGCCACGGGTTTTTTGGATGCACGAGGAATCACCTACACCGTTTACTTGGGAAAAGTGCAAACAATAATTGGAGAGTTTTATGCGTCTTCAAAGTCCTCGTTTAAAAAATAAAAAGATCCTCTTTCATTAAGACAATGAACGGATGCATTCTTGTGTAGTATCAATGGCCAAAATTATGGAATTAAAATTGGATTTGATATTACATCCACCGTATTCACCAGATTTGGCAACCAGTGACATTTTATTTCCAAATTTAGAAAAATTCCTCAGCAGACAACGTTTCGCCTCGAACGAGGAGGTCATCACAGAGACAAATATCTGTTTTGAGGAACTACCGAAATCCTATTTTTTTGACAGTTTCAAAAACTTGGATAAAAGATTGGAAAAATGTTTAGGACTGAAAGGAGATTATAATGACATATAAAAAGAAAATTACAGAAAAAAAATTATTTGTCTATCTTTTTCTATCGAATTATTAAACGACTCAAGGAATTACAAAGAAATTCTTCGCATCAAGAAATAAATAAATTTTTGGGTAACCGTCATTTAGACCCCAATTCTTAAACCTGCTAAGAAACCAGATTATATAGTAAACCATTATACAAACTTCCTATTCGTTAGTAGCTTTGATAAATTCCATGCCAAGTAAACTAAAACAAGTTACTATTGAAAACACATATCTATGTATCTATACATAGTATAAATGAAAAACGAAATTCCTGTCTCTTCCGATACGCTCAACTTCTACACCACTCAACGGATTTTCATAAGGTCTTCAATGTCATTAAGAGAATTTTCTGCGGAAAGAGGATATGTTCAATAGATTTTAATAAATTCGAAATGCAAATAGACATCATTGGCTTCAGAGTAAGGAAATCGGTGAAGAAATGTAAATCAGTCTGTTTAATACACCCGTGGAAAGCAGTGACAGGTCTCTAGTATAAATATAGGATACTAGCATACATGGGTTGTTTCCTATCTTAGAATCACTATATTCTTTCTGTTACACGTTGATTATCAACAAAGAACACAGCTTGAAAATATCAGAAAATTATAGTAATATTTTAGTTAATTCTGTGTAGTATACTTTAACGGATTGGGGTTGTTTGAATATCTCAAAAGTCAGGAAATGAGATTCATATAGGAACCAAAACTATTCTATGTTCTACCAGGAAACCAACCATATACATTCCCAAAATTTCAATGCAATCAGATGAAAGGTATGACAGCACAGAACATACGAACAATTTAAAATACTAATCTTTATATAAAGGGTCTATTTTTAAGCCCGATAGAACTTCAAATTGTAGAAAATACCACAAAAAATTAAATTGTAATCAAAAAAATTAGTTAGGTTAGGTTAGGTTAGGTTAGGTTAGGTTAGGTTAGGTTAGGTTAGGTTAGGTTAGGTTAGGTTAGGTTAGGTTAGGTTAGGTTAGGTTAGGTTAGGTTAGGTTAGGTTAGGTTAGGTTAGGTTAGGTTAGGTTAGGTTAGGTTAGGTTAGGTTAGGTTAGGTTAGGTTAGGTTAGGTTAGGTTAGGTTAGGTTAGGTTAGGTTAGGTTAGGTTAGGTTAGGTTAGGTTAGGTTAGGTTAGGTTAGGTTAGGTTAGGTTAGGTTAGGTTAGGTTAGGTTTAGGTTAGGTTAGGTTAGGTTAGGTTAGGTTAGGTTAGGTTAGGTCAGGTTAGGTTAGGTTAGGTTAGGTTAGGTTAGGTTAGGTTAGGTTAGGTTAGGTTAGGTTAGGTTAATTACGGTTAGGTTAGGTTAGGTTAGGTTAGGTTAGGTTAGGTTAGGTTAGGTTAGGTTAGGTTAGGTTAGGTTAGGTTAGGTTAGGTTAGGTTAGGTTAGGTTAGGTTAGGTTAGGTTAGGTTAGGTTAGGTTAGGTTAGGTTAGGTTAGGTTAGGTTTAGGTTAGGTTACGGTTAGGTTAGGTTAGGTTAGGTTAGGTACAATACGATACGGATACAATTCAAATCCAATTTCAATTTCAATTTCAATACAATTCAATTCGAATTCAATACAATTCAATTTCAAATCAATAAATTCAATTCAATCAAATATCAATTCCAATTACAATTCAATCAATACGATTACAATTTCAATACAAATACAATACAAATTCAATTCACAATTCAATTTCAATTTCAATTCGATTCAATTACAATTTCAATTTCAATTTCAATATTCAATTTCAATTTCAAATTTCAATTTCAATTTCAAATTTCAATTTCAATTTCAATCAATTCAATTTCAATTTCAATTCAAATTTCAATAAATTCAATTCAAATTTCAATTTCAATTTCAATTTCGATATCAATTCAATGCAAATTTCAATTTCAATTCAAATTTCAATTTCACAATTCAATTCAAATTTCAATTACAATTCAATTTCAATTATCAATTTCAATTTACAATTCAATTCAATATCAATTCAATTTCAATATTCAAATTTCAATTACAATTTCGATTTCAATTTCGATTTCACAATTACCAAATTTCAATTCAATTCCAATTCGAATACGACAAATTTCAATTCAATATTCAATTTCAAATTCGATTCAATTAAATATCAATATCAAACTATCAATATCGAATATCAATTACAATATACAATTACAATATCAAATTTCAATTTCAATTTACAATTTCGAATTCCAATATTTCAATTTCAATTTATTCAATACGCATACAAATATGTCAATATCAATATTCAAATTTCGATACAAATATTCAATTTACAATTCAAATTATCAATATGTCAATTTCAAGTTACAATACATTCAGATTATCAATTTCAATTACGATTACAATTTAGATTCAGATACAATTCAAATATTACAATACAAATTTCAGATTTACGATTCAATTACAGTTTCAAGTTACGATTCACGGTTAGTTATCTAGGTACCGATACATACATTTCTAGGTTTAGGTTATCAGGTACTACAATAGGTCAGTAGGTTACGAGTTTAGGTTAGGGTTAGGTTAGGTTAGGTTTAGGTTAGGTTAGGTTAGGTTAGGTTAGGTTAGGTTAGGTTAGGTTAGGTTAGGTTAGGTTAGGTTAGGTTAGGTTAGGTTTTAGGTTAGGTTTAGGTTAGGTTAGGTTAGGTTAGGTTAGGTTAGGTTAGGTTAGGTTAGGTTAGGTTAGGTTAGGTTAGGTTAGGTTAGGTTAGGTTAGGTTAGGTTAGGTTAGGTTAGGTTAGGTTAGGTTAGGTTAGGTTAGGTTAGGTTAGGTTAGGTTAGGTTAGGTTAGGTTAGGTTAGGTTAGGTTAGGTTAGGTTAGGTTAGGTTAGGTTAGGTTAGGTTAGGTTAGGTTAGGTTAGGTTAGGTTAGGTTAGGTTAGGTTAGGTTAGGTTAGGTTAGGTTAGGTTAGGTTAGGTAACAGGGGTGGGGCTTGGCTACCTCCCAACCGAATTGAACCATTTGGAGCTTTTAATGAAGCGAACGAGGTTATTTAGGCCTAGTTGATATAGGTTATCTATACTTGTTAGGAAGGGGGAACACAAGAAAAGTATCCTCCTTCTGGCCAGAGATGGACATGAGCAGAAGAGGTGCTGGATTGTCTCCAGTTCCTCTTCATTTCTGCAGCTGCCACAGAAATCATGCGTTAAGACTCCCAGTCTAGTTGCATGATTACCTATTAGACAGTGTCCTGTTAGGGTGTCTATCAGGATTCCTTATTGAGCTCTATCTAGCTTAATACAAGACAAGGATAGAACATTTAATATTTATATGCATACAAACTTTATTCAATGATACACCTTATGCTATGATTTTTTTTCTTATACTTAATGTACAACATAAGTAGAAATCAAGTTAATTTTGAAAGGTTCAGTATAATAAAGACAAGTCAATTTACAAAGGTGATATATTTACCAAATCTCTAAATAGACATCTGTGATGTTTGTATTTGTTATTCCAATATTGACCCAATTTCTTATTAATTTTAAGAAAAGCAAACAGAAACTTAAAATTGAGTTTTTAACTTAAATAAGATTTTGTTCAATATAATATAATATGATCATGATATTGTATTATATTATATTATAGTGCGAGTAGCATGGCTGGCAGTTGTTCAATTTTAATCATAGTATGTATGACAATACTAAATATGCCATGTAGCATGAATAAATCAAATACTAACTTGCAATCAGGAATAGTAGATACTCATACCTATGATAATATAAGGATAAACTCAAAACTAAGCATAATTTGCATAATTTTCTCATATATTTTTGTTTTTTGTTTCTTCTTTTTTGTTTTCTAATAAATTTTCCTTTTGTGGCTGATTTAGCATTTTGAAAAAGAAACCATCCAATTATATATATGTACATACATATATACACACACATATATATGTGTATATCGAAATGGGAAATGTCACAAATATGTCTGTCTATTGACTACTACTATTAGTATGTATGAGTATGAATGAGTGTTGTAAGACAAATACTAAAAACAAAATATAAAAAATGAAAATCCCTGTTGCTTTTGTCAATGTATTATAGAATTGACTGACTACACTAAGTATCAAACCAAACTAAAGCAAACTAGTATTGTCATCTTCTAGTCTAGTGCTGACTGACTGAGTGTCTGTCTGTCTGTCTGTCTGTCTGTTTGTTTGTCTGTCTGATATTGGCTGAATTTGGTCATATTTGTTTAGGACTTGCTGCCACTTGCTTGTTTCCTTACGTCACCTTACTTTCTACTCTACTATTCCTTCTAAAGTATTGTACTTTATGATTCCATCACCACCACCATCAACAATGAGTTCTTAACCATGACCAACCCAACCTAACCCAACCCAACCCAACCTAACTGAACTCAACTCAACTCAACTCAATCCAAAGAAAAATGCTTTGTCATTTGTTCTTTGTTTGCTTGTGTTTGGCTTATCTGTTTCTTAGTACTTTCGTGGTCTATTCTGTTCTGTTCTGTTCTGTTCTGTTCTGTTCTTGTCTAGTCTGGTATGTTCTGATCTGGTTGGGTCTCTTCTAAGGCTGAGTGAACTGTAAGTAGTAGTATGGTAGTTGTAGCTACAAGAGGGCATAGGTCAGTTGTAATGTCGTCGTTGTTGCCAACTTTATTGTTGCTTTTGCTTTAGCTTTAACTTTAGCTTCCCTATTCCTACTACTTAGTCTTTCATTTATTTACAGTTATTGTATTTGAATTGGCAAAATAATGTAAATAATACATGAATAGATAGGAAATATAGGAATGTACATTACACTACACTACTACTACTACTACTACTATTATATTGATAAAGTCGAACTCAATTCAATTCGAATCGATTGAAATGAACTAAACTGAACTCAAAGCAAGTTAACTTGCTGCTACTACTATTATATCAAGACAAATGAAATCTCAAGTTGATATGAACGACTAAATGACTGAATCTTTGACATATGTAATATATACTAAATATATACACATACTATACTTACATATACGAGTATTGTATACATTTCTTTACGTTACATTCTTATTTGATTTGTATTTTTTTTTTTTTTTTTTTTTTTTTTTTTTTTATTTTAGCTTTTTATTTGGTTATTGTTTTTGTCACTACTCTTTGATGGCTGTTTACTTATGTCTTTTTGGTTTTGTTTTTTTTATATCACATTGAACATAATGTAAATAAAATTTAGTTAACCAGTGAAGATGAGAAAAATGAGATGATGGAGAGCAGACCCATTTTAAAAAGAACTTTTAGTGTTTAACTATAATAGTAGTACTAGCATAAATTTATTTAAGTAAGTTTTCTTTTACCTCATTCATTCATTTCTCATATACTTGTGATTTATTTATATTTGTGGGCTATTGTAATCTATTTCCTTAAATGCACTGCATTTTTAGAGTGATAAAAAATATAATAATATATTTCCCCTTCAATTGTACATATTTATGTTTTCTTAAAAAATTATACAATTTGTTTTATTAAAAATTAATCGATTTTTTCATAGCTTATCGATTCTTCTGATTGATTTATACTATTCCTCAATTGCCATTCTCCTTTTTTTACGGTTCCGTAGTCAAAGGATGCCAACGGGAGCCTATTAATAAGTTTACTCTTTCCGTCCATCAGCGGCTGTATTTCATGAACTGTAATAGATAGAAAGTTGAATGTGTATTTCTATTGCCACTATAACAACAAAAACTAAAATTATAATAAAATTATAAAAATCCCAAAAATTGGCAATGTGATTAATCGTCAGCCCAAAAAAATGTATGTAGCAATTAAAAAATCATACAAACAGAATAGCCAGGCCTCTCTTAAAGCGACGCAGAATAGGAGGAGTCAGAGTGATGAGACGGTTGAGAAGATCTCATCCTGTCGTCCTTTCTACTAGATCCTATTAATGTATTTGTTCTATCTCACTTACTAATTGTGTTAAAGTTGTGTTGTATTTATTATAAGTTTAATTTTAGTTGTTTTTTAGAATAACAGAAAAATAAATGTAAATATTTATTTAAAAAAAAGAGAAAACAAAAAATATAGTAAAATAAACTTAAAGAGGTCTCCATACAAGAATCTTGTAGCATTTTTGGTTGCAGTGGATTAAAATTGTACATTATCGTCATCGTCGTCGTCATTGCATGGTTGTTGCTATTTAAAGTCAAACTGTTAAAGCGAACAAATTTCTGTGACCTCAATGGCATTATAGTTATGGATGCCTGAGAGCGAAAGTTTGAATCCTGCGTTCGGATATTTTTTTTTTTTATTATTATTATCAGAAATTTAAAGTGATATTTTCGTTAATTTTTTGTAGTATACTTTCAGGTGTTGTTGGGGTTGTTTGAATATCCCTGATCTCAAGAATAGGGACACATATGGGGGTCAAAATTATCCCATGTTCAAGCCAGGAACCAACCATACACATTCATAATATTTCAATGCAATCAACTGAATGTTATGGCAGAGCATAATATTCGAACAATTTAAAATACTAATTCTTATATATAATTTTTTTTTTTGTATATTTATTGTTGTTGTTTAAATACATATTTAATTTTTGTGAGTTATAAGTTCAATGTAAGTTGTTTTTGGAATAATAAAAAAATGAAAATATTTATTTAAAAAAAAAAAATAATAATAAATAAATTTGTGGCATGAAAATCTTGTACGATGGTATGGAACCGACTCACAATTGGTTGATTTTTTCTTTTCTTTTAATCATTTATTTGTTATTTCTATTTTCTCTCTTTTACTGCTTACTGTATTTATTACACTGGTCAACACTAAAAAAATTTCCTGGTACAATATGTTCTAGGCAATATCCGAGGTACTGATTAGTTTTGTCGTGGCAGCTATAGTTTTTGAGATACAGGAACTTCCTTTGTTCATACGTTCATATGGAGATCGTTTACATAACACAGGGCAACAAAATCATTTTTGGTTTTTAATGCTTGTTTACTAATTCGAAGTCACTGATTCCGATTCCATTCTCAGTTACTTTCCATAAACTCTAGTTTTTGAGATATAGATACTTATTTCTTGTCTCTTCTAGTTTTATGTTGCTTATGTTCTTGCAAATCTTCCTTTAGTTTTATCTGTCCTTACTCATATTATCCTCAAAAGTACCATTCATTAAAATAATTTTGAAAAAAAAAAATAAAGACAAAAGCGATGACCGTTTTATTTTTTTTTTTTTTTTTTTTCTTTATTTTGAATTTTCTTTTCAACTTTCACGAAATATGAATTTTGTTTTTGGTTTTACAAAAATATTATAATAATACTAAACACTTTTTTTATTATAAACCTAATTGGATATGAATTTTTTGATTTTTCTGTATATTATTACAATGTGCAAGATTTGCAAAAACATAAAGAAATGGAAGGCAGAGTAAATAATGTGAACAAACTCCATATAAAGGTAAGTACGAAGGATGTAGCTGTATCTTAAAAACCAGAGCTGATTCAAAAAAAAAAAAAAAAACTAAAAGCATATTCGAAATCAATGACCTTGAATTAGTAAACAACCATTAAAATTAATTGCTGGAAAAAACAAAAAAAAAATTATTTTGTTGACCAGTGTTATATATTGTTTGCTTTACCCATTCCCATTCTTTCTACTTGTTTCTTAATATTTCCTTCAAATGTATTCCGAAATTTCTAATTTTTTTTTTTGTTTTTATTTATTTAATTGATTCTGTTCAATATTTTTTATACTACAATATTTTAGTCCATATTATGTTCCTTGGATCTTAGAAAATCGTCTATGCTTCAATTTTTGATAAGTCATATCGAAATTGTAAGTTAATTCATTCATAAGATTCTTAAATAATGCTCATATACATAGATATATCCTCATCTGGTATTATTATGAACATCTGATCAGGTCTATAAGTATGCTGGGCTTTTGCCAATGAATCTACGTATGTACGAGTGAACTAAGCAAATCTTCAGAAATGTACTTAATCTAATTTAAAATTTAAACTTGAAATCATTTCGGAAAGCATTTATAGTAATTATTAGGTTGGTACAAAAATAATGACCGTTTCCATATTGTTTATTTTTATGCATGAATTTCGGAATACATTTTTTAATGAATGTGGTCATGCAATATGTCGTTTTAAAGCGCGTTTTTCGCTCTATCTTCTAGACCAATTATCTTTTTATTATCGTCATACGTTTCTGATTTCCGACCAATTTTTGTGATGCTATCAAAACAAGAAATTCGCATTATTTTGCTTCACGAGTTCAAACTTGGCCACAATGCTGCGGAGACGACACGAAATATCAATAAAGCATGGGGCGAGGATATTGCTTCCGAACGTACCACACGTAGATGGTTTGAAAAATTTCGCGCAGGTGATACCAGGCTTGAAGATAAAGAGGGTCGCGGCCGCCCATTTGAGGTTGACAATGACGAATTGAAAGACTTAATCGAAGCCGATCCTCGCAAAACCATACGAGAAGTCGCACAAGAACTCAACGTCGATCACTCAACAGTCGTACGCCATCTGAAGCAAATAGGGAAGTCAAAAAAACTCGATAAATGGGTGCCGCATGAATTGAACGAAAATCAAAAAAATCGTCGTTTTGAGGTTTCATCGTCTCTTCTTCAGCGCAACAAAAATGACCCGTTTCTCGACCGAATCGTAACGTGCGATGAAAAATGGATTCTCTACGACAAACGGCGACGTTTCGCGCAGTGGTTGGACAGCGACGAGGCTCCACAACACTTCCCGAAGCCGAAACTGCAACAAAAGAAGATTATGGATACTGTTTGGTGGTCAGCAGCCGGTCTCATCCATCACAGCTTTCTGAATCCAGGCGAAACGATCACGGCAGAGAAGTACTGCCAACAAATCGACGAAATGCACCAGAAGCTTCGACGTAAGTGCCCGAGATTGGTCAATATGAAGGGACCAATCTGCTCCATGACAACGCTCGACCGCACGTCGCACAACTGACCTTGCAGAAGTTGAACGAATTGGGTTACGAGACTCTACCTCATCCGCCATATTCACTGGACCTCTCGCCCACTGACTACCATTTTTTCAAACACCTCGACAACACAAGACGACGCCAAAAACGCCTTCAACGCTTTCATCGCCTCCAGAACTCCGGATTTTTATGCTACCGGCATAAATAAACTTGTTTCTCGTTGGCAAAAATGTATTGATTGTAATGGTTTTTATTTCGATTAATAAAGTTTATTCTGAGCTGAGTTACGTTCATTTAAAGTAGCTGTTTAAAAACGGCCATTATTTTTGCACCAACCTAATATTTGGATAACTGAAATTGTAATTTCTAATTGGGGTTTAATCTGATCATAGTGTAATATATTATAGGTGTATATATTTTATATAGAACTGCTGTTTCTATTATACAAAGGGCATTAAATATTTGGTGCAACCGAATTAAATGGATTTTTTACTTTCTTTTTATTTTCATCTTTATTACTTTCTTGACACGTCGTGTCGTCGTGACATGCTACTTTTACCGCATTTTAGTTTTTTCTATAACATTTCACATACTCGAATATAATATATTGTATGTATGTGTAGTGTATAAAAACTCATAGTCATCAACAATTACCTCACTCTTATAGTAAGTATAATACTATATTCTACAATATATGGTAGCAGTCTTTATGTTTATGTTTTGGTTTTTTTTATATATATATTTTTTTTTTTTGTTTTCTGTAGAACCAACCATGTTTCTGTTTGTCTATGTTTAACACTTTTTCGAAACATGTGTCATCATGTAGGGTAGTACTACGAGAAGTTGATTTTTTTTTTTTTTTTTAACATCATACTACGTATAACAACCTCTTATTAAATCCTCTTTATGCATGTCTGGTTCAGAATTTGTTCTTTCTTATGGCAGCTTGTTATTTTGTTAGTATGTAGTAGTATGTGGTAAGTATCTACTTACTTACTTACTTACTTACTTATTTGTTGTAGTACTTTATGGCCTGATGCTTTCAACATTTTATCACAAGTTGATGTTTTGCTAAAGAAAGAAGAAAGGCCATCAATTTTCTGTATCATTTTTGATGTCTATGATGTCTATGAAAATGTACAAATTTGTTAGTGCAACGTGCAACTGAAATTGACATTTCTCTTTCTCACATTAAAAGGCTTTTAAGAGACAAAAGGAAAGTTTTTGTTGTTGTTTTAAAGAGCTGAGATCAACTTTTAGAACATAAAGTTTATTTTTATTTAAATATATTTTTTATGTGTTTCATATTTTATTTTTTTATTATTATTATTATTATTTTTTTTGATAAAACTGATTATTTTTTTTTTTTTTTCTATTTTATTCTATTGTATGAAAAAAATCACGTTCTTAGCTAAATGCCATAAAGTCAGGTATCTTATGTGAACTGCCAAACTACCTTCGCATCACATCACATCACAGTACATCACTTTACATCATTAGAGACCCAGTACACTGGCGGATTAAGCCCCACAATGACCTTGGGCAATAAAAGTCTCTCCATTTGAGTCTCTCCATTTGACACAACATTATTATAACTTTGATTATAAAGCAATATACTTTCTTGTTTTACCATTTTAAGGTTCTTATCTTGAAATTTGAAATGAATGAACTTCTCAACAATTGAAGGCCCCTCTTGACGGGAGCTCCACCTGGCTTATGAATAAGCGAAGCACCTCATCTAACAAAAATAAAACTTACTGCCAAATGAGCTTTTGACGCAACTTATTAATCCATACACGCTTTTGCTAAAAGTTTTTTTTTTTTTTGCATTTTTCTTTTCGTTTCCCAAGATCTCGCTGCTACTAAACTTTGTAGCAAGTGTTATGTGTGTAAGTGTAAGTTTTATAGGAGCATGGGTGAGGTTGTTCGCTGTTTCCTTAAAGTATGCAACAATAAAATGAAATAATAATTTTGCTCACGTTTCTTATAATTAAAACTTATGCCGTCTACACTTTTTAACTAACTTAAACATGCGGTTAAAATCCAATTGATGGAACTAAGACGATGAAGTTACAGCGGCAAAAACAGCAAATGTAACAAAGTAACAGGAATAGTAGCAGAAGCAGAAACAGAAACAGAAGCGGCGGAAGCAGCATCAGCAGCTTAAGAAGATCAAGCAGAAACACAAAATGTAGTAAATCAGCGATTCTTAAGCTGTGATCCTGACCAATCTGCTTTGAAATGCCAAAGATTTTCGAAGTGATTTATGAAGAAACAAATTAGAGTTTAATAATATACCACATCCCAAGCTGTTTAAAATTTAAAGTTAAAAGCTTTTTCCTTAAAAAGAGAAATGTTCCACGAATCTATTGACATATAACAAAGCAAATATAATGGAATACCATATGAGAAGGCATCTTGTTTGTATTCAGTGATATTATAACATATAATATAGAAAAGGTGAGTCGATTGCAAAGAAGTCACTCGAACCAACTAAAATCTAAGAGTTCCGAAAGAGATTCATTATAAAATAGAAATCCACCGCGAATCACGCCATTACTCATTTATGAGATTATTAGCCGAGAAATTGTATTTTAAAATGGTGCAAGAGCTCAGAGTTTGGAGTTCATCAAAGACAATATGAAAGTGGAAATCCTTGATTTTTATAAGTTTCAGAACCCCTGTAGTAGTCAAAGGCAAAGATTAACATGAAGTCAACTAAAGAAATAAGACCAAGCAGTTGAAGAAGTTGTTACTCGTAATATAGTACATTTCTTTCTGTTCTACTATTAAGATAGTCAATGTGATAGTAAAATCTACTGAAAGCATTTAGAAGATTGGAATGAATGAATACTCGTACATAGTATAAGTACTAAATAGACAAAGTGATAAAAAGGGGAAAACAAAAATTGGTGTAAAGAAAATAACAGACAAAAGAGGAAGAAAAGAAAGTAATAATAACTGAAATAAGTTTGATAACAATTTTAATTTTATTTATGAATTGGACAATTTTAGTTTGTTAACAAACTTAATGGTTACCCATTTTTTTTTTTTTTTTTTCTTTTTTTCATTAAATTTATATCCTTTTTTCATGTTTTTATTTTCATTTCAAATACAATATAATCATAATACATACGAGTACATCATATATATAAAATAATATGCCTGCATCTCATGTACAATATTTGTGTGTTGTTTAAAGGAATGGATAAAACCTGAGCAATTTCTCAAGTCATGTCTGTTAAGTTTAAGGTCACGCATCGAGTTAAAGCGAATATCTTGAGCTCAATCTCAATTTCGAGTGCATGAAAATGAGTTCAAACCATTGAAATGATTTTGACCTGAATGAGATCAAACTGCATTGCTTGCTTAGTCAGAATCATTAGTTGTAACGAGAATGAAGGCAAAATTGAAATTAATAGCTTTTCCTGTGTGAAGCATATTTTCTGAATAAAAAAAAAAAAAATGTGAAACCTGGACCTGGTCTAGACAGTTTCCAATGGTATTGACTTGATATCAGTAAGAAGCTGTTGGTGTCTTCCATGCGAAACTTATGACTTTGAAAGTTTTTTCAGCATTAGGCTTTCTAGAAATTCAATTTGTATCTTCGAAAATGAAAATTAACAACTACATTAAAATCATCGGAATGAGGCTAGTGCCATTTATGTATTAGAAGGCAACACCCGAAAACACAATGTGCATTCCAACAAAACAATGACAGAATTTACGTGAACAGCAAAACCATGTCTTGAATTTTTAAAAGATCTATATCGCCTTGTTTCCCAAACCTAAATCCGATAGAGATTATAATATGCGAAATTCTAGCCCGAGGAATATACTTACAACAATCCAAGACAAAATGATTCTATTGAAGAATTGAAAAAAGCAACAATAAGACAATTGGATCAATTGCAACCAAATTTGCTGAAAAATCTTTTCAACACTATGAAAATAAAATAAATTAAAATTAAAACTAAATTGTTATTCATTTCAAAGTAAAGATAAAATGCAATTGGTTCTATAGAAGTAAAAAATCTGTTCTTCTTAAAATTGTACACTAACAATTTTTACCACATACCATTACTATTTTTTTATTTTCTCTTTCTCAACATTGTAATACCCTACAGTCTGTTATTTTTAGGATATCAAAAGCGTAATCTATTTTAGAAACTTATATCCAAGATAAATGTATGCAAACTTTTTCTAGTAATTATACAATATATAAGTACTTCATTATCTCAATCTATTCGAAACGACTGACATCCTCCGATTAGTTAAATCTCACAGTTGGGTGAAAAACTGGATTTCATGAGATCAATACAAGCATCTTAACCCCGGTGCCATTTTCCCCAATTTACCCTGCTCAATGTCATCTGAATGCAGTAAAATAATTTGGTCGCCTCGGACTCGGGCACACCGCACTTATATACATACTAAGCAACACCTATTTCATGGCCTTAACAAGAATGGATGCCCCCTCTGCAATCATGTTGGAACTGTGCAGTACACCTGCGCTCTTTGTGCAATCCAATATAGCGCCTTCGAGACCAAATCAAAATTGATTTAATAAAGCTCCTGGCCAAACCACATCTTAGAAACATATGTAAACTTAATCTACAATTCTATTAATCATCACAATTAGCAAATCTCTATACTCTTCATGCAGTGAATAGTATTATAAGTTTGTCATAAAGTTTGTAACACACAGAAGCAGACTTCGGAGACTCCATTAAGTATATATATTCTTGATCAGCGCGACGAGGCGAGTTGATCTTGCCATGTCCATCTGTCCGTCTGTCCGTCGGTCCGTCTGTTCGCACTCCCAGTCCTTCAGTTTTTGAGCTAGAGAGCTGAAATTTTGTACATAGGTTTCTTTTTACCAAACGCCGTGAATCAGCCGAATCGGACCACTAGGGGGGTACCTTCCATACAAACCGCCTTTTAAATTAATGTTCTTGTTAGAAAAAGTTTTTTGTTTTTTGACATATCGAACTATAAGTCTCTGGGCCATATCCACCAACCATATCCACCAATATTTCATGATTGTAGCATTACCAGGAGGGATACCTCCCATACAAACCCCCTATTAAATTAATGTTCTTGTTAGAAAAAGTTTTGTGTTTTTTGACTTATCAAACTGAAACTTGGACACTATACACTCTCTAAAACATATCCACAAACCTTGAAAATTTCAAGACCCTCGGACTACTAGGAGGGGTACTCCCCACACAAACCGGGATCCAAATGAAAGTTTTTATTAGAAAATATTTTTTGGTTTTTGTACCATCGACTTGAAATTTTGACATTATAAGTGTCTGACACATATCCACTAACCTTATAAATTTTAAGACCCTCGGACTACTAGCAGATGCGTGAAGAGTATTAAAACTGTGGCATAGCCAAAGTTAGTCTTTTTTATATTTTCTTAATTATTCTCATATTTTTTTATTAACCTTAGAGCTGAAAGCAACTACTACTTTAATAATAATAATATATTTCAATACGTAACAAATATCATGACAAAGTGTTAATGCCTCTTCACTCCATTTGTAAAAATCATCATCATCAGGGATGAAGAAATCATTGGATTTTATGCAAAGAAAGCCAAATAATTTATTGTACAACAACCGAAAATACTTTTTGAAATTATTCAAATATGAAAAATTTATATTCTGGGTTAAGAAGGCTTTAAATGGCATCCTAAATATTAGAATATGAATGTGAAGGCTACAACCAAAAAAACAAAAAAAAAAAAACGATTTTTCAAGCTTATCATATGTGGTACTACTACATACGAGTACGAGTACGAGTACGAGTAGAGTACAAGTAGAGTATTTACATTTTATATACCATATTAACTTTAAATACCAATATTTATATAGAAATACCAAAATAAGAAAACCGCATAACTCTAAATCATTTCTCAATAATTCAAATTGGAAACATATCTTATTTTCTTATTGCAACATTGAATAGAAACAGGTAGTAGAAGTAAAGTAATATGGAATGTTGTGTATTAACATTTGAACATATACAATATATTTTCATAAAGATATTAAAGAAAGTAGATTGAGATTCAAATTCGTAAGCCAGTTCGTTTTATGGAATTGCTTTCATTCTGTCCATTTTGGTATCATGTATGCATCATATTTCATTCAATTTTCAGGACGTTTTGATCATTTCTGACCTCATTGTTATATCTGGTCATCAGTTAAAGTGTTACAAACGACACAAATCCTCGAGAAGAATGAATTGAATTGTTTCTCTGGTAACATTCAAAGCCTCTTCTATCATTATATTGAATTATTGTGATTATTTCCTACAAAAAACAATTGAAAATTGTTTCCTGTCATATTTAGAATCACCCAAAAAAAAAACAATTATGACCCAGTAAAACATTTATCCCATTGCCATACACTTGCTTCATCAACCGAAATGTTGATGTTTGATGGAGTTTTAGCGAGTTTTACATTAAATTTAATAACAGCTCTTTATTGTTCCATGATTGTATTTGTATATTAGAGATTTGCATATCTCCATTCAAAATATCCGTTACTCAAATTAGTAATGAGTGACACTCAAAAACTCGTGTAGATCTTACAAAAAATACTGAGTTGTTTTAATTTGAGTAGAAATTTTTTCAGTAGGTGCGTTGTTAATAGAACAAAATAAACAAATTTAAGTTAACCGAATAACTCAGTAACTCAGATAACTCAATGTTTGTGCAGTACACAATCGAAAGCAAGAGAGTCTTCTTCTTTTTCACTCAGAGTACAAGAGTTATTATCAAAAAAAATATAGTTTCGAGTTATGTTGTGCACTGCATAGCACCCATTCAATTCATATGGTTTTGGTTTTTACAAGCAAAGTAAAACTCACTCACTCAATTCTTTTTTTTTTTTTTTTTTATCCAGCGTTTTGAGTGCATTTATGCAGAACTATATGGTATATTGGTTTTATTGTACACGTTTATGATGTTCAATAAATATCAACTGATCGTGATTAAATTTTATTTGATTAGATTCACGAATATTAAAACTTTGAAATGATGTTTTTTGATCGTCTATGGATGTTTTTTGATCGGTGTCAATCACTTCTTTTTAGAAAATACCTGGCATTGTTATCGATTAGAAAAGAATCCTTGTTATAAGTAGCAGAGGAATTCGACTGCACAATATTTTTGTTATACACAAGATCATCATTTTTTATGTGTAAAACTGCGATTATCAAACATTTAAAATTGTTAAAAATTTTTCTAATAAAATGAAATATTGCATCTGCTTTAAGTTTATTCAATGTTCAGATGTTAACACACATTTATCATATAATGTAATGTAATGTAAACGAGTTGAAATCAGTTCTTGTTTGGCATATTTGATTTCATCTTCTATACTCCGCTACACTATACTACACTACACGCAGTCATGGAATCGTCAATTTGGCTATGTAACAATATCGACCATAAAATTTTTAACACATATCAGATAACAGCAGGAACAACAACAACAACAACAACAACAGAACTGTATCTATTCATATCATTACACAAAGATACCCACAAACACACATACACACACACACACAGACACACACACACACAGACACACACTCACATATATATATATACACACATGCAAATATAGTAGATAGAAAGTGATAAAAACTGCTACATTCACTCATAATATTGTAAGTATAAAATGGCTAACTGTGCAGATTTATTGCAAAAAATTTTTTATTTTATGAATTTTTATTGCTTAAAATTTACACATTTGATAACTACACGCATTATATGTTCATAAATTTTGATAAAAACGCACCACTGCCTTGCCTTTTTTCCTGCATTTTCATCATCCCCTTAGCATACTCAATAATATTACAGACGTCTATTTGCTCTAAGTTACCCATTTAAAATTAAAGCACCGCGATGCTTTTATGTGATGTAGTTACGTATTTGCTAAAGTCAATAAAGCTATTAACACTTTGTCATGAAGTTTGTAACAAAAAAAAATTGTGTGCATTGAAAAACACATTAATCTGTTCTATATCTATTTATATATTATACATATCTATATCAAATATAAGTGAAAGTATGTATGTATGGGGCTTATGGACTCTGAAACCGCTTTACAGATTTTGATGAAATATATAGAGAAACTCTAGCATAGTCTGGGGAATGTTTGTGTAAAGTTTTGTTGGAATCGAACCACCGGAAAAAGAAGGAAAGGACATGATGGATCATATTTTGCATATAAGCCTTAGAGATATATTTTCAAATCAATTAAGAAAGCATAATGACAATTATTAACTATCGCTGGCTTTAATTAGGAAAATTCATACTTTTCCAAAAATATTGTATTTCCATTATCATTAAGTTAAGAAAAAAAAAAACCATAACAATTTCACAGCTCTAAATAGATGTGTATTTTCTTTCATTTTTTTTTTTTGTTTTTTTTTTTTTTTGTTATTGAAACTTCACAAAATGTTTGGACATTGCAATCTATGTCCAAATTATAGACCGGTTAATACAAAAAAAATTCTAAACTATTTATACTTAGGTATAGTTTTTATATGGATTAGTGGTCCTTATATCCTTAGCTTGATGTTATTTTTGTATAAATATTATATTCTGCTAAAGGTATGTGAACGTTGAAGTTATGTGTAGTTTGTTCCATGATATCTATACTACATATAAGAAAACCGAAATGAAATTTTGCTGGGGAGTAGCAAAGCGCATCGGAACAGCTAAAATATTAATAATATTTTTAACTGCAATGCACTTGGATATAAAATAGAATTTAACATTTGTAATATTGCATAAAAGTATGCAATATGCAATCAAGATAATGGAATAAATTATTGCTCGACTTGTATTAGATATTAAAGTTCAAAAATTTGCAAAAATAGTCCCTCAGTTTTTGAGCTAGAGAGCTAAAATTTTACTCCATATGTTGGAATCAATCGAATCGGACCCCATACAAACCCAGATTCAAATTCATATTCTTATTAGAAGAACTTCTTTTTTTTTTTCTAATGACTTAAAAATTGGACACTAGAAGAAGAAATTTCAATACTCTCGGACCGCCAGGAGGGGTACCTCCCATATAAACCATAATCAAAATTCATGTTCTTATTAAAAACACTGTTTTTTTCTTTCTTGTTTTTGTACTATGGAATTGAAATTTGGACACTTTAAATATCCACTAACAGTATAAATTTCAAGACCCTCGGACCACTAAGTGGGTTAACTCCCATACAAATGATAAACTTAAAACAATAATCAGAAGAATTATAAGGTGCATAAAGAGTAATACAAATTCGGCATAGCCAAAGTTGATATTCTTATTACTGGTTCTTCCTTAAATCATGGATTCGCAAATTTCTAATTGTTCAATTTGTGTTAGATGTTAGATTTCAAAAATGTCTGATGTATCATAGTTATATACTTTTCATTTGACTTAGACTCACAGTATTTACGGACAAGATTTCTATTAACTTCAGTTGGAGAACGGTGCCTTTTTATTGATTATCATCTTGTCGAAATGAGGAGACTTTAGAAATGCTGAGCTATCATTAGAGCCTCCTATAGTATTGATGATAAAAATAATTGAGAAGAAAACTTTGTTTTCTTCTTTGTAGAAATATTAGTCAGACTTGCCAGAATCTGAAAAAATTTATAAATAATTACAACTAATGGGAAAATGCCATTAAAAATAAACCAATTTACGTTTTGTAATATTTTGTAGATTCTGATTTTTAAAAATGTGTCTTCCAATAGTATAAATGTGTGATTGTGATTGGTAGATTCATTAGCAACTTAGGCAACATAAATCGTATATAAACTAAGTATATCATCAACCATAATCATTGAAAATCATCAGATCAGATCAATCAGACATCATGAACTTTTTAAGAATTGAAATAAGAAAATAAAAATCTATACATTTTAATCATTAAAAATCATTGATTTTAAACAATTTCACAAATCGTTGTTCATTCTCAAACTGCTCAGATGCTTTCTTTCTTCCTTACTTCCTTACTTCCTTCCTTCCGTTCTACCTTCACACTGCAATAGATGATTTTTATTTATAATAAGTATGTTGATGTTATTTCTATTATTGTTGATTTTATTTTTGGTTTTGGTTTTGGTTTTGGTTTCGGTTTTTAGTTTTTTCTTGGTCCAAAGTAACTTTGCCCATCATTATAATTTTTGTTTGGCAGTTTATTTTACTTATTTGAACATTATGATTACTAAGTATTATTGTTTTTTTACATTCAACATTTTAAAGTACTAAATGAAACTTTTATGTTATAACAATATTTTCTTTGGTTACGCGTACCTTCTGCACCTTACAATCCTCAGATTCAGTCCAAAGTTATCTTCTATTTATTGATGAATTTTCTTCTGTGTCATACACAAAGTCAATCTTACTCATTGCAATATTCTTTTAGCATCCATCAGTGCTTGAGCTGAAGCTGAAATGTTTCCATTAGACTTCTTTAAGTCGTATAATTTTTTATATCTATTTGCTTATTTAACCAGCATAAATTTCCATTACAAAAGCCCAAATCAAGCATTAAGAATGGTGTATTTGTTAAACAGATAAATATATAGACAAACAGACACACCCGACATACATACATACATACAGACAGACAGACAGACAGACAGACAGACATACAGACAAACTGACTGACTGACTGACTAACTGATATGCAGACAACCAGATAAATAAACAAAGTGTGTAAAGAAGACATCAGACGGGAAACATAAAAATCAAATTTCCACATAAAATTTGTTTTTGTTGTTTCCTTTCCGTTCCGTTCCTTTCTTTTATTTTATTTTATTTCATTTTATATTTTTATATTTTCATTTAGCATTTTTACGATCCTTAAACTCAACGTTAGCGAAAAAATTTTATAAATCAAAATTAAGTAATTATTTCTTTTCGAATAATTTTTAGTATAAACAATTGACAATTAAACACGAATTTATTTATTTAATTTTTTCTTCAATAGAAATTTTGTTTTAAAGATCGAAAAGTATAACTTTCCTTACTTAAGATACATTTACACTGCATTGCATGCGCCATTCAAATGACAAATTTGATTGAATGGCAGCCAAAAACGTCATGCATTTACTCCTTGTCATTTAAAATCATCATTTAATGCTGTCATTCGAATGACTAAACGATTTCTTGTCTTTCAAATGACAACAGTGAATGCCAAGCATTTAGACTTATGGGTTCAGCCCTGCAAGACCCTATGAATGGCACCATTCATGGTGAATGGTGGCGGAAAAGAAAATAAAAACATTCACATGGCTGACAACAGTAACTGACAACTATTTACACATCAATGTTACTCTTTATGCCATTCATTGCTGCCACTTGTGTGAAACCTGTATTCTCCATCCATGTCACCTGTGAATGACAACCATTTACACTGTACCGTTAGCCATTCACCAAAAATAATGACAATACGTCACGCAGTTTAAATGCATCTTTATCATTACCTGTTACACTTTGAGTATCAGCAAAGACCACAATTTGAGTATCAGAAAATCAAAGTGCTACATATTTTAGTTAATTTTTTGTAGTATACCTCGACCTATTATGGAAGTTAGGGCCACTCCAATTTGGACCAATCAAAATTAAATTAGAATATAAAGTTTATTAAAAACTTAACAGAAGAATCCTCGAACAGAACCGGGTCTCCCAATAGGAACTTTGCCCCAACTGCCCAAATTATGAAAGAAGGATTTTCAGAGAAGAAGCGTTCGCCTTCTGATTCTTTCTGATCCTACTCAATGTCCCGTTAGGACTTCCATCATCATCCGAATCCGTTTCTTGTTAAATTGTAGGAGCTCGGAGGTTCGTTTCAGTCGATAGCAAGGTCAAAGTATCCAAACGACAATATTGCCTAGATAATTTCCCCATCTCATGTCTACTAGCTCTTTGTATTGCTTCCATTCCTAAAATGATGTCTTTTATGGGTCTGTGAATAACAGAAAATACTAGAGAACAGGCGGTGCCAATCCTCTTCTTAATAAACACATAAAACTAAAAGAGAAAACATCCATTTTTTTCCTATAAATTCTTCAGTATAAAGGAGAAAGACAACCACAATTTCACTGAAACACACAAAGTAAAAACTTGAAAAAACCGAGAAACCGGAAACGATAAGGAATACAAAATAAGCGTAGAAAAGATGGCAAAAAAGACTGAAAGAATAAACAGAATAAAATAAAAATATAACTCCAGCGATTCTTAAACTGTGGTACCATCAATAATGGTATAGCAAATGCCCAGGGCTTAAATTGAGGATAAGATTTGTTCCTTCCGCCGGTTGCAGTGGAGTCAACATATTGGACTAAAATTCTTAAAGTCCTTTTTTTTTCTCTCAATGTGAAATCATCGCCCGATACTATAACTTCATCGAGGCCAACGACAGTTAAAGGATTGAATAGAATAGAGTAGAATAGAATAAAATAGAATAAAATAAAATAAAATAAAATAAAATAAAATAAAATAAAATAAAATAAAATAAAATAAAATAAAATAAAGTAAAATAAAATAAAATAAAATAAAATAAAATAAAATAAAATAAAATAAAATAAAATAAAATAAAATAAAATAAAATAAAATAAAATAAAATAAAATAAAATAAAATAAAATAAAATAAAATAAAATAAAATAAAATAAAATAAAATAAAATAAAATAAAATAAAATAAAATAAAATAAAATAAAAAAGACCAAAGATACTACTCCATGTTGTCCTATTTAAACTTGCACTTTCCATACTAATAATTACATTGTTGCAAGGCTTCTGCATTCTCTCAAATCAGAATACCTGTTTTTCCATCACCTTTTTAGTCAATTAATACGTCAGTGTATTCATAAAAGGTTTTATAAATGTTTGACAAGAGCAGATGTAGGGTGTATAATAATTAAGCCCTTTCATTTGATACCCAACACGGCATCATTTAGTTCATGACTTTTTGTCCTCGAGAGGGCGCCATATTCAATTAAATGTAATATCACATAGCCTATAATTAGCGGACGATGAAGGCACTTCCATTTGTCAAATAATGATAAGTAGTTTAGAAATTATGAGGGAACACGCATACATCCCGGTCAATATCATAACCCTTCTTTTTGCTTCGCCATAGCCAGGTAAATAGCCAATTGAAATACAAGTTTCTAAGTAAATTCAATGTACTAAATATGGTAAAAATTGTAAAAATGTTTTGTTTGTTTCTCTACAGAAACAATTTGTTGAAAAGAATGGTCATGTAGATCAATCAATCAATCAACTACAAATTAAATTTCAATAGAACAGAAAAAAATGCCTAAGGAGATGTCTGGGGATCCGTGAGAAAAATCATTTTGAAGTAACAGAGTATAGAATACATAAGTTTAAGAATCACTGAACAACGTGATAAAATGTACTATATGAAAAAAAGAATAGCTGAAAAACCAACAACAAACCAGTTAGTAGTAAGTCAAACATCAGTCATGCAGTCAATCAGTCACTCACTCACTCATTGCTTTAAAAAAAAGAAAGACACATAGACAAAACGAGAGGGAGAGAGAGAGGAAATTCTCGTAAATTGTACTTAGTATGCCCACAACTGTTTATAAACATCACAAATAGTACTATTTATAACTTTCCTTTATACTTAGTATCTACAACGCGGCGAATGCGTTACTTATGATTTTGTTCCTTTTTCTATTCTGTTCAGTTCAGTTCTGTTCTGTTCTGTTCTATTCAGTTCAGTATTCTCTCTTTGGTTCAGTTTGTTTTTATTTCGTTCTGTTTTGGGTCGAGCATTGGTTTGATTTGGTCTTTTACGCATTGTTTGTGGTTATAATGTTTCAAAAGTTTTGTGTACAAAAGTAGTACGAGTATTATGCCTTTAATTAAAAAACTTTTTATTTGTTAGTTGGAATTAAATTTACAAAGTTAAAGTCACCCATTTACTCACTCACTCAGTCACTCAGTCAATCACCAGTCACCAGTCACTCGGTTTACTTACTACTTAATGTTAAAGTCACTCAAACGAACAATTCAAAAGAACTAATGCCAATGCGAATAGAAGAGTGGTAGATTGGTAGGTTGGTAAAGTGATAGAGTGATAGTGTGATGAAAATGGAAGGACAAACCGGAAACCGGAAAGTTGTTCATGCGGATTATCAACTATAAACTCTATATACTATGTGCATAAATAGTTTGTTGTTTGGCTAACCGGCTGATCATGACAAGTTTTTATTGAATTCTGTGTATTTTAGATTCTTGGAAAATGTAATTTCATTATAAGTAGAAAACATATTTATTTTTTTTTTTTTTTTTCAATTCTTAAATCTTGTATCATACTTATAATGGTCTTTCCTTATTATTATTATTTAAATATTTAAAAAACACTGGTAAAATTAAAAAAATATAAAGACAATTCTATTAAAATATTAAATAATTGAAAATATAAAATGAATTTTTTGATTAAATTACATTAAAAGACTAAAAGTCAAGTGATTATAGAAAAATTGCGAACGAATTGCGCTGCAGCGCAGCCCATAACCCTTGATCATAGTGGTGCGAGATTGTGTTTCAGCGCTCTTTGGTGGGAATATATGATATCACATTAGTTATGTCGTTTTTCGCATTTGGATTGAATATTGCTCATTTTAGGGGCGTCTTACACGTATCGAGTTTATGGCGGAAGTTTTCGTTGATTTTTTTTTTTTTTTTTTTTTGTTTTTTTGAAGCCTCTTGCTACTTTTTACACTCTGCCAAAGAAGCCAAGCAAATATTTTAACACTGCTCACTCCCTTTCACATTCCTCACTCTACAAAAACCAATCGAAACACAAAAACTTCCTTTCTCAATAAAGAAAAATCGTGTATCCTGCTCTAACATATTGCAAACATGCCAACTTTCACCAATAAGATTAATAAAACTTCTCATTAAACTAATCACTTTATACGCATTTGTTAAACAAAATTAAAACATCACAGTTTTATTAGCAACAATTGTAGTTAATGTTACCATATCAATTAAATGAATTAAAGACGAATTGGAATCTTCGAAAATGTTAAAATTTATATGCAAGCAGGTTGGCATGGTTTTGCTTATTTCAACGATTTTGGTAAAATGCAAATTTATGCTTGAAAACAACTAAAATGCTGAAATCTTTAAATGCAGTTTACCGAGGTAAAGAATTATCTACAATTGTTGGAACTTTTTTTTCTTTAATAACTTCAGATAAGGGTAAATTAAAGCAAATCGCCTCTAAAATAAAGGATTTAAAGATTTGAAAACCGTCAAAAGACATTTCTGTGACACGGAGAATTGTAAATGTGTTGGAATTGAGGAAAAAGCGATTTCTGTGACACCTACAGATTTTTTCGGCGAAATCAAAACAGTTCCTCCCCAAATTCGTCGACGATTTCTGTGACACCCATGATAATATGCTTTTATAAAATGAATTTCATGTAACCAAATCTATTGTTATCAAAAATGTATATTTTATTAATCAATTATAAAAACCAGTTCTTGTAAAGTCTCATCATTACCAACTTGTTTTTATCGCAGCTACATCCATATGTATTTTTTGCAACAATCTTTTATCATCTTCAAATTACTATACGCAATATACGCATATACAATACTCGTATATTGTATTCACTCTACTACAAGAAATGAAAAAAATTAGATACTTGAAATTAAATTTATTATTATTCAATTCATTTAGTAAATAAACTAGAATATTAACAATTGAGATCGAGATTAATTAAACAATTGTGCATCTGTCCCAAGTTTCAGTGAATATACTCGTCTTAGTCTCATCATTTTCAGTTTGAGTTGCCACGGAGGTCACGTGGCGAGTATTCTGTCCATCTATTTCTGGTGCTGCTACCGTTGGAGTTTCACAAGGACGCTCTGTCTTAACTTTCTTTGCGTTTGGTTGATTGGTGCTTTCCTTGCGCTTTCTTGGGTTATTCGAGCCAACTGCAATGAAATCATGGACATTTACAGGAATCACATTAATACATATAAACACATCTCTTTGTTTACAATCATCAAAATTACCATCATCAGAATTATCGTTGTCATCTTCACTATCTGAGATAATAATTATCTCATTCTTATCCATTTTTTTTTCTTTTTTAGTTTTTATTTCGAAGAAAAATTTTTTTTTTTGCACAAGGTACTTGTAATATTGTTTGAACACGTGTTCTAACAGGGTTGCCAATCGCTTGCAAATTACTATTTTCAATGGGTGATGTTTGCAACCAATTACGGAAAAAGTTCACGGTCACTTTGAAATATCGATTACATCAGAGGCCTCCATTTTGAAACAGCTGTTTTCTTATTTGGTTATACAAACAAATGGAATGGAAATTTGTAGAAAATATATGATTCATCCACATAGTTCTTCAGATACCTTTTTCCTTTCTGTTACGTGTCTTATTTAATTAAAAAAAAAAATCTTCAGGAACTCAAACTCCATCACTATGAGACCAATAGGGTTTATTTATTAAAATATTAGTACCAAGTTTAAAATCTATTTTAGATTTTATTATTTATGTTTTCAATTTCAACAAAAGACACAAGTGGTTTATGATAATTTAAGTATGAAATGAATGCTTTGGTTTGAAGTTAATCAGTATATCTTTGAAAGACAGGCGTCAATTGTTGTTTTTGACTTTGTTATGGATTCAGTGCGACTGCAATTTTATAAATATCTTCTTTCTTAGCCATTTAAATGAGGTATTCACTTCAGTAAGTAAAGGTGCATGAGATAATTGATTTTAGAAAAAATATACATCCATTGCCACTATTTAGATATTCTAATAGAGCCCAGCAACTTCTTGGGGAGTTTGGAGTTTGTGATAATGGAATATTTAGATGAAGACTAATTTCATAAACCATCAACCATCAGTCATTAACTTAATAATATGGTTTATCATTTCAATAAAATATGTAAAAATTTGACTGTTAAATGTGCAAGTTAACGTAAGTTTGGCAAGGATATGCGCATTTGACTGAAGAAACGATGTCATCTAAGGTTAAGCTACGCAACTGATGCTAAGCTCAAGTTAGTTGGAGTGTTGAACGGGAAACTTTAACACGTCTTTGATTATATTATTGCATTCAACTTATGAAATTATAATAATTTGAATATAAGATTCAGAAGATTATAGTTAATTTATCTGATCATATTAGAAACTTAAAATACACACTTAGCCATTATATCTAAATTTAAAAAAAGAATCCAATCTTCTCTAAAAAAAGAAAGAAGTTATATGTTTTTTTGACACTCAGAATTTATTTAATATATTTTTTAACGGTTTTCTTCAAGGCGCAAGCATGAAATACTATTTTATATCTACATATAATTGATTCATTTCTGGTCTGAGTGCAATTTCACCACTTATGAGTTTTGATTTTTGTGATTTTTGCGTTGGTACTGTTTGCTTATTCATTTATATCTCATATCCCTGAGATGCTATGAAGATTTGAAAATCTCTTAGAAATGAAGAATTGGATGAATTATATCTTCCGAGTGTGGATCCGCTATTAATGCGTCTTCTTTTCGTTGGTTTTTTTAGAATAGTTTGTTTTGTTTTGGTTCTGGTTCTGGTTTGTTCAAGACTTGAAGAGCGTGTTAAATCAACACTACCACAAACATTTGGTCCATTCATGCAAGGGCATAGGGCAACACACAATTCCGATTTTCTCAAGGCTTTGTAAGCTACATAAACTGAGACTGCTATCTTGCATAGATATATTAAATCACGTATTATAAAGAAAAATATGGGTGGCGAAAATTCTCGCAACCATGCACCCACGGACGTATGCAATAAGTTAAACAACAATTCCCACAATATGTCTCCTGGGAGCTCCCAAGCGACATACGTTAGTATGTCGCAAACAAACAACAAAATCATTGTTTCCATGACCATTTGTTGAATGCTGCGCCTTGGATCCCAATCATTGGTGTTACGTATTCCATGTAGACTCACCATAAGGAAGAAAACGAAGAGTACAGAAGACAAATCCGGTTTCTGGTCCCACACGAGTAAGCGCCATTTCATTACATGGAATAAAATGGCGAGAACAAGTGTTGTGAGTAAATGGCGGTGATCCTTCAAAGTCATTTTGCTCTCAGTATTTGGCTTTGTAGCAATCAATTTAATAAACGGGAAAATTTTTTTTAAAATTAACTTATCAAAATTTTGAAGAAAATTAGTGTAGAAGAAAATTTTGTTGGAAGTATTTTTGTAGACAGAATATAGAAGATTTAATGAATTATGTAGACTATTTGAATGTTTTAGTGAAGGTAACTAAATTTGTTGTATTTTTCAATGATTTGACATTGAAAATTTTAATATAATTTAAATTTGTTCCTAATTTTTTTATTTGGTTCTATATTTATGAAGTATAAACCATATTGGCCTAGTTATTTCGTCACAGGGCTGCTTCATAGCCGACTGCACTAGCTTAGTACAGAATACACTGTGAAATCCATTTTGCTTATTTCTTAACAACTTCTGTTTTAAGTTAAAACAATAAACATATAAAAAATCATACAAAGGTTTCCAAACGCAAATTAAATCAAAGATCTAAACCCAAAACAAAACGTATAAATAATCAATTTGAAAGAAATATCAAATGTTTATAAAAACTTGTTAACTTGCGGGTTAATCAAATCATTTAAATTATTAAGTAAATATATATAGTTTTTGTTGTATGCACAATTCTCTTCATCGGTGGTTCCATGTCACCATTCTCAAAACAAAAAAACTTTTAGTTTAACTTTGCTCGCAAATGCTAAAAAATGTAATGGGGGGGGTCTAAGTAGGAAATTTTGTTCAATTTGCTATTTTTTTTTTTTTTTCTTTTTTTTTTGGAATATAATTTAAAATTAATTTGTTTTGTTATTTGTATTTAATGCTCAATATGACACAACAACAACAATAAAGACAATATCGTATATATGTATTTTTGTACATTGTAATTCAAATTCCAATTTCTTTTCCTTTTTCCATTTTTATTTTTTGTTTTATAAAATATTCAAATCTTATTGGATTAAATTTGAAGAAACCTGAGCTAATACTTACACACAATAATATTCCGGCAAATTTTCAAAAAAAAAAAATAAAAAAAAAAAAACTTTGGACAGTTTTTTCTATTTTTGTTTTCTTTGATTTTTCTCTCTTTTTCGTCTTGTCTTTTATTTTAAAATTTATGCGAAAACTAAACTAAGAGGCCAAGAAGACCAACAAATATAAAAAGTAAGATGGCAGTAATATTTATTTATTTTTTAAATTTTTTCTTGTGTCACATCTGTCACTTCTTTCCCCTCCATTCCCTTCCCTTCCCTTGTCATGCCGTGCCTTGCCTTGCCTTGCCTTGCCTTGCCTTCCTTTGCTTTGCTTTGTCATGTCAAAATATACACAAATATTAGAATAAGTAAGTGCACTATGAAAAGGAGAACAATATCGACTTTTGAATATCCTTTAACTACTGATAATGTTGCATGCAATATGCAATATAAAAATCGACACATTACTGCATACAAAACAAATGGTTGATAGTGTTTTTGTAGATGACTTTTATTGATTTATTCTATCAAACCAAAACAAAAAAAAACAGCTGATCATGATTCAAATTCGCCGGTCTGAATGCAAAATCGAATCACATTGAATCAGTTCAGTGTTAATAAACTATAAACTTAATTTTATATGTCGACTTGTTGATCTCAAAATACTAAATTTGCATATGAGCAATGGCCACCTGAACTACTGGCAAACTAAGCCCTTCGGTGACCCTGGCCAATAATTAACAATTAAATGAGGACTCCAGTGGACTGTATTTTTACTTTGAACTGAAGGGGAAACAAAATAATTTGAAGGTTTTTTGTGAAGGATCTCACCCTTTTCATTATTTCGTGGCCCACATTCCTCCCCTTTAATCAGTTAGACACCAGGACACTCAGACGAACGGATGGACAAACTAAGAAAGTAATGAGTTCAATATAAGTATAATTGGTACAAACTAATCATTTGAGTATATTTTTTTCCGGTGCAGGGTATTCAAAAAAAAAAAAAAAAAAAAATATTATACAGAGCTCAGAATCAAAAAATATAGTAGTATGTACATGGTGTATAGAAAAAGTAAGAGTTAAGAAATGAGGAGGTTGTAGTGGAGCAGCAGCTTTAAGGCTGTTAAAACACATGAAAATTTTCTAATAAGAGATAAGCCTCAAGGCTTTCATTCCACATGAATAACGCCTCAATGTCAACTTAACGCAATTAAAAATGTTAAACCATTTCAAATAATGAAGAAATGAAGAAATGAATGACTGAATGAATGAATGATACAAAACCAAACAGAACAGAAAGAAAAAAAAATAAATATACCAAAGTAAAATGAAAAGAAGAAAATTCCAATAAAAAAAAAAAACAAAAATAAAAACACAAAAAACAAAAAACAAGAACAGAAAATATAAAAACAAAAATTAAAAACTTGGAAAAAATGTCTCTTGCACTCACAAATGCCTTTTGCTATGCTTGACTGATTTTTTCAAATAAAACACTTGCTGGGGCCCCCCTTACCCATTAAGTATCATCAAAAGCAACATCACCACATCCTTAATATCTCAAAAACTCCACCAATCAACCCCACAATAGTCCAAAGCTTACCTCGTCTTGCCGCATCGTTCCTTTTTATCATCACAACAATCATGGACGCGCAAACAATGAAATGCGTTTAAAATTTAATTTTTATTTTACTCTGCAGGTTTTCACTTTTGCTAAACTGGAATTTTATTTTTATTTTGTACTCTCTGTAGCGAGCAGCAAAATAGGACCGAAGCTGTTGGCCCGCCCTAAGTCACCATTAAAGGAAGGCCGCTACCTCCAAATGTTGAGAAGTCCAATATCATCAAACCTCATGATTTCAAAAAAGATAATATTTTGTTCCTTTGCTTTAGTTCAAAATAAGAATTATTCATTACTGAGTCTACTAAGGGCCTCATTTTTTTTTTACCGCCCCAGGTCACCGATGAGCTTAGTCCGCCAACGCATATATTGCTTACTAAAGAGAAATATTGGCTTAATTTTTGAACTCACGCGAATAACCGAAAACAAAACAATGAACAAAAAATTAAAATGATACATATAATTGTGAAGGCCGCCAGTAGTCAGAGGATTTTTATTTTTTTTTTACTTCTACGAGTATTCGCATTCCTTCTCCCACCCTTTGAAAAAAAAAAATCTTTAAGCTACTTCATCATCATGTCGTTGAGTATTTAAGCCACTTCAGTTAAAAGTATCTTAATGCACACTTGAGTGCTCCTTATGAGTGCCTTCTGTTTTACTCAACCTTTCAAAAAAAAAAAAAAAAACACATCAAAATAAAATATAATATTTTCAAGTTTATGAAGCCAGGAGAGCGTTTAGTTGATTGGTGATTGCATGAGTTGCAGAGGTTGTCATGTGGTTGTTAACGTAGTACAAAGGAAAAAATACTCATATAAAAATCAAAAAATCAAAAAATAAAATTACAATTTTCCATTTTGTAGCAATAAAAATTTGTTAATCATCTGCATCGATAGTTTTATTGATTGGAATTCAAAAGATAAAAACAAAAAACATAAATTTTATACATGAGAAAAGAAAACTTTGTGCAATATTTCGATATGAAAATGAAAAAGTTTTCTGGATCTATGTAGATCAATTGAGTGAGTAAGAACATCCCTCTTACTCAGTTCAAGTTATTCAAAAGATTCTAAATGAAAAAAAAAATTGTTGATTCACTTTGGAGGAGAATTTTCCTCTGTTTAGTTTACATTGTGGTGATTTCAACAATAATACACAAAGTTTTAATTTTCTAAACAATTATTTATAAAAATATATAAAATTTTATTCGTACAATTCTTCTCTTTGTTTGTAGTCAAATACATGGAAAAAGAACACAAAAACATAAAACTGTACAACTGATCGATCTTATGTCTGAATATGGAATGCACATAACAAAAAATTACAAATCATAAATATGTAAAAAAAAACTTGTACTGTACATTTCGTTCTCTTAAATGTAACTCCTCCAAAATACAAACACTTGTCTAAACATTTTGCCCCCAGACTGTTGTAATAGACATCTATGACACCACCTAAACCTAGAAACTCTCTGAAAGTACAAACATTCAAGTGCAAATTTGTCATTAGCAAGTAGTGTCGGTACTATTATTGATCCAATTCTTTTGTATTGTATTTCACCACAGATTGTTTTAAAACACCATTGTTAGTTTTTAGTGTGACAACTCTTACTAACCCATCCACTCCAGTGTCCTAACGACCAGAGATTAGTGGGAAAATGCTCATCCTAAATCTGAGCGAGTTAATCCTGTTCACCTAAAGATCTCTTCAAATGATACCTCATGAATTTTACTCCGGCCTCCGGTCCGAGGGTCTATAGGACACTACAAATGACTGACCAATATCCACCAATCATATAAATTACAAAACACTCGGATCATTGTGAGGGGCGTGAAGAGTATTACAACTTCGACATAGCCAAAGTTAGCCTTTTTTCCTGATGAATAAGCAACATTGAGAATTAACTTTGTCACTTAATTCACGCAGACTATTTGTGGACTCCACCCCTTCTACACTTGTTGAACCAAATAAGTCTCTTAAATGGAGAAGTTTCAAAAAAATGTATCAGTTTGTTTCAATGTCTCTTGAAACAAGAAAGCAAATGATTTCCTTCTAAAGAGGCATAAAGATATTGAAAATTCTCCAATGTACTTAAAAGTTCTGATGGCGATCAATGATGGTATTGAACATAGAATAGATCAGTAAGCCAATTATTATAAGATCTACTAAGGAAGAAGAATCTAAATATCCAACTTCAATCTTGATTATCAATGATTTTGATTAAGTGAGACTCATCCTAAAGAAAATGTCATAATATTGTCGAGATAATTTACCTTGAAGTCAATCAAATACAAATAATAATGTAAAATCTATTCTTCTATTATTAAGGAATACACTTGAATCCAAACTCTCGACAGTTGCTTGAATGTTTTTAAATTTGTTGAACGTATATCCAATATTTCTTTGTACTTTAACGAATTAGTGTTTATATTTGGATTGGCAAAGCTTTGACACAAATCAGAAAATTTGTAAGTATCTCAAGTAAAAAGTAGTAAGTTCGATTATCATATTATTTATTTCGCATAATTGAATAGAATTGTATAAATAAAAAAACAATTTATATTACACAAATAAACTATGGTAGATGTACTAGAATCATTTTTTTGTATTTGTCATTTCTACTTTTTCTTGTTTCATATTCGCCTAGTTGTTTTGAGTAAACTTAATCTTCTTCAGTTTGATTCAGTTTGATTATGAATAATAGAAACTTGAGCTTTTATAAAAATTATATTATATTATATTATATTAAAGCTCATGCCATTCATATATCCAAACTATCATATAAACAAACAAAAAAATATAAATATATATTTATTGAGCCATTTCTGATTTCAACTTCTTCTTGTTATTTATGTTTGCCCAGTTTCTTCGGGTTTATGCAACTCAAACCTATGGACACGACGATCTTATTCGGCTTAAGTGTATTCAAATATTTTTTAAATCATTGTTTGTGTAAATTTCTGTTCGTCTTTTCTTAATAATGATTCATTAAGTTCCAAACATAAACTACAAAAACTTTATTTGGTTGGTTTGTTTTTCAAAATACATAATACAATAATTTATTCATCTAGGAAGACAGACCTCCTTAAAAATTGATAGTTTTATTTCAATTTCAACATTTCGCTTTCACTTGAGATTATTTTTGGAATTACATATTAATAGCTGGGAGCCATTAGATTAACGAATAAATTATTTCATCTTCCTTGCCACATAACTTCACTTTTTGTCGTGCAGTTTTTATATGCATGATATATGAAATATAGGTTTCGTAACATTTGTCAACCAATTTCTTTCTTTACTCATCTCTACTCGGACAATCGTGATTATTATTTACACATAATACTTTTGGTATCGTTTAGAGGTTGGTACTCGTGAGTGTTTGTAAAAAAATCATATATATTTCTTATTAGACTACACTATGAATGTATGTGTGTCATGATCAGAACCTTAGAAGCAATAAATATTGAATAATGAATTCATTAGTATCATCTGAAAAAAATCAAAATAAAAATATATAAAATAATAGTTAATAATAATAAATCTATGTTACCCAATTAATTTAAGATTTATACAATTTACTTAAATTTAATTTTTATAGAGTTTAGTTATCTTTAATACTTTACTACTGAAAATTTAATTGGTTACTTGAGTTATATTTACTTGTATATATTTGTAATAAAGGAAAAATGAGGAAAAAACCTTAAGCTTGTTTATATAAAACTTAACACAAACTTAACTAAACCTACAACTAAGGTATTGACACTTGATTGGTCTAATCATAACATTTAGAGAAAAAACAATATAAAAAAAAGAATAACTTTGGCTATGCCGAAGTTGTAATACTCTTCACACTCCAGCAAGTGGTCCGAGGGTCTTGAAATGTATAAGGCTGATGGCTATGGATTAGACACTTAGAGTGTCCAAATTTTAAGTCGATAGTACAAAAAACAAGAAAGTTTTTCTATTAAGAACTTTCGTTTGGATCCCGGTTTGTATGGGGGATACAAATTCTAGTAGTGAGAGGGTCTTGAAATTTTCATGGTTTGTGGATATGAGTCAGAGACTTATAGTGTTCAAATGTCAGTTCAATGAGACAAAAAACAAAAAAGTTGTTCTAATAAGAATTTTAATTTAAAAGGGGTTTGTATGGGAGGTACCCTTCCTGGTAACCCTAGGATCATGAAATTTATATGGTTGGTGAATATGAACCAGAACTTATAGTGTCCAAATTTCAGTTAAAAAACAAAAAACTTTTTCTAATAAGAACATTAATTTAAAAGGGGGTTTGTATGGATGGTATCCCCCCTGGTGGTCCAATTTGGCTGATTCACAAACTTGACCGCTGTTTGGTAAAAAGAAACCGATGTACAAAATTTTAGCTCTCTAGCTCAAAAACTGAAGGACTAGGAGTGCGAACAGACGGACCGACGGACAAACGGACAGACGGACATGGCTAAATCAAATCAACGTCTCATCGAATTGATCACAAATATATATACTTTATGTGGTCTGCGATGTCTCCTTCTGTGTGTTACAAACTTCATGACAAACATATAATACTATTCACTAACGTGAAGAGTATAAAAAACTCTGAGCAACGGGCCAATGAAATTGTGCTTGTCACTTCTGTTGCCAGGGTCACATTGTGCCGCTGGTTGGACAGTCCTGGTTTAAACGATTCAAAGAAGGTCGTGAGAACATCAAGGACTACGAACATCCCGGTGAGAAAAGTTTCGTGATTACACCGAGTAACATTGAAATTGTGCGTGCATTTATAAAAAAATGAGCCAAAATCTTCGTTGCGATACATGGCAATGGAATTGAACATATCAAAAGATTCAATTCATCGGATGTTAACCGAAATATTAGGATTTAAGAAGGTTTGTGCTCGTTTTGTTCCATACAAATTGATGCGACGGCTCATCGTTTGACACTTATCACTGGTTTTTTGACCAAAAATCACATTTTAACCGTCAACCAATTACCGTATTTTCCTAATTTGGCACCTTGCGACTTCTATCTCTTCAGAAAACTACATTTGGCACTGAAAGGAAACCGCTATTGCTGATATGATATGAAGGACATACATACAGAGAACTTAAAAATTCATTCGACATGATAATTGATCGTGCAAAAGAGACTATTTTGAATAAAAAGATGATTTTTGAGAAAAAAAAAAAAAAATTTGTGTTGTTTTTGAAAAAGTTTCCTTGTACATTGAATAGCACATCCTCACATAATTTATTTTTAAAACCTCATATTATCTAATACAGAAGCCGTTACTATTAAGAAAAGGGACTCACATTAGTCCCAATCGCTGTTTAATTCATATTTATTTATATATATTTATATTTATTTCGATTCTAAAATTTCAAGTCCTCTTCCTTCCTTGTTTCTTTTCTATTAAAATCTAACCTTTTTATTCATTTGCACATGTGATCACGTTGCACTTTGGTGCACAACAGCAACTCACGCACACAGTGGTGATTTTTATGCACGCACTTTGTAGCCCAGCTGATATATTTTTTTACGTTAAGCTTCATATGCAAAATTTGACACATTTTGTAAGTCGATATTAATAAAATAAACGCTTTAATTTTCAGGAAGCTTGCTACAAAAAACCAGTGAAAACTGCATTTAAATTGGTTAAACCGTTTCTGAGATTAGCGCGCACAGACAAAAAAAAAAAACAGATAGATAAATAGACTGAAGATAAATAAAATGTACGAATATATAAGCTTTTTTCTATGTTATGTCTTATTAAGTATTATTTTTTAATTTTTTTTTTTCTCTATTTAATTTGATAACGTTCCAAAACCAAGTGCTTTATCTTGTTTTTCAAACAATTTGTTCCTTTATTTATTGTCTGTATATACATATACATATACATATACATATACATATATGTAAGTATATACATGCATACATATGCAATATGTACAACTTTAGAACTAAGTATTTTTATTATTATTTTTTTTTTTTTTTTTGTATTCTCTTTACTATCAATTCAACTTCAACAATACTAACTTTTTGTTGCATTGTTTATCAGAAATTTCTTCTTTTATTTCTGTTTCTATTTCTATTTTTCCTTTTTCTTTTTTTAATCTCTAAGAGTATTTAGTCCGAAAAAATAGCACAAATAAAACCCATTTAGAAATATTTGTGAGTGTTGCCAACAAACAAACAAAATAAAACAAGAAAAAGGAGAACAAAAGTTAGAAGTTTTATTGTTGGTTGCTTGTTGCCAACATAGTTTTATGATTTCTAACTTGAGTTTTACACAAACTGCTAGCTCAGTGTGTTGTTGTTGGTGTTGTTGTTGTTGGTGTTGGTGCTACAGTTTTTACTATTATTGTAACTTTTGATGTTTCTGTTGTTGTTGTTGTTGTTGGTATTGTTGTAATTGTTGCAGGTGCACAATATTCTACATATAAGTATAAGGTACCCAGTGGACCAAAACATCCGTCAATGGTATTACTTATGACAGTAACACGGGTCTTGAGCGGGTAAAACAACCGTTTTTGTATCCGAATATGATCCACGTATGAATAATCTGTCGCTCAGTTTGAGACAGCAAAAACTATCATTTGCGAAGCGGCCAGTAATGGATCCGTTTGCGGCCCGTCATTGAAACCGTTTGCGGTCCGTCAATGAAACCGTTTACGGCCCGCCAATGTAATCGTTGACGGCCTGCCAATGTAATCGTTGACGGCCCGCCAATGTAATCGTTGACGGCCCGCCAATGTAACCGTTGGAACTTCACTGAACATCTTGAAGATCTCGCGTATGCAGATGATATTTGCTTGTTATCTGTGAAGCACTCCGACATGCAACAAAGCTCCACGATCTGTGCGCCGAGTCGGGTAGGGTTGGCTCAAAAATCAACATCGACAAAACAAAAGCAATGAAAATGAACACCAAAAACAACGACAATTTTATAATACATGGCAAAGAAATTGAACAAGTCGAAGATTTAACCTACCTAGGCAGTATAATATCCGCGAAGAATAGTGCAGGAAAGGATATTTCGGCCAGAATAAACAAAGCAATAGCCGCATATGCACAGCTGCGCCAAATATGGAACTCGACGCAATTATCCTTCCAAACAAAAATTAGACTATTTAAATCCAACGTTGTCTCAGTACAACTCTACGGATGTGAGATCTGACTTGTAGCCGACCATCTAACTGGAAAGATTCAGAGCTTTGTCAACAGATGCCTGCGGCGTATTCTCAGGGTGTGGTGGCCGAATGTCATCAGCAATGACGACCTATATAAAAAATGCAAATTGGAACCTATGGCCAACTGTATCAAACTACGAAAATGGAAAGGGATAGGACACATATTGCGAAAAGATGCCACAGAAATTTGCCGACAAGCTTTTGACTGGAACCCCCAAGGAAGCCGTAAGAGGGGTCGCCCTAAGACCACATGGAGGAGATCCTTACAAAAAGACGAATGCGGAAAATCGTGGAACGAATTAAAGATGCTAGCAAAAAACAGCATCAGATGGAAATACTTTATTGAGGCCCTATGCTCCAGTGGGAGATACAGGAAATGATGATGATGAATGTAACCGTTTACGGCCCGCCAATGTAATCGTTTGCAGGCCGCAAGTAATGTCATTTAATTAAAAATACTATTTACAATGTGCATAATTCATCTATCTATCCATTGATAAAAACTTATGAAAACAAATAGGAACGTCTAATCCCTTCAATAAAAAATAATGAACTATTCCTTGCTCCGTTTGGCGATGTCTTTGTACGTTCTCGTCATCCTATCTTGAGCGTATTGGACAAATTTTTGTGTTGTCCTATCGAAATCCGCATCCTCCAAATTAATCATTATACCGGCACTGGATGATCACTAAGAAGAAAGACGCGAAATACAAAACTTCACTTTTTACTATAATTTGTTGTTTACTCAATTTGTTTAATTATGCCACTTGGAACCAATGGATTTATATTAGCAAGAAGTTTGACATGAAAAAGACATAAAAAAAAAAAAACATTAAAGAAATGCACTACTCACTTCAATTTGTTTTACTCGTATTTTTCACTTACTTTGCTTTATTAGGCCGACAATAATTTATTTTTTTTTTCACTTTGCTTTTGCACACGCGCCTGCTGCGCAAAATGCATACACAATGAAGAATAGCGCTAACAAATACCGAAAATGTTGTGTTTGTGCCGTTTGTCAGTTAAACCTTTGGTTATCTCTATAACCTATTGCTATTTATCTATTTATACGTTTAATGTCCGAAATATTCCCGCGAATGTGAACGTTTCTGAGCATACATACAGATGTTGTTGCGGTGCTAGTTTTTTGTTGTTGTGTTGTCGTCTCTTTTGCCTATTTTTTCTTATACTCGCACATCCATTTTATACGGACGAAACGCTCATTTCTGAGCCCGTTTCAGATAGTTTCGGCGGATGTCCGCTCGACATACGATGCTTGGCACACTGGGTACTTACATTGGTGTAGGTAAAAATGGGCATAAGAGAGTTTTTAAAAACAAAAACCAATATGACGATTTTCTATACCTTTCACACTAGTGTAGTAAATAGATAACACTACATTGTCTTGATTTTTGTAATACAAAAAATCATGGATCTGCCACCCCAGATACGAGTATAAGAAATATATTTTTGATGTGAATCTTCTTAGGCTGCAGTTGACAAAATATACAACGCCACCATTGTTTTTGAGCTAGAGAGCTGAGCACGAAGCTTCCTTTTCACTATACGAATCGGACCACTAGGAGAAGTACCCCCCATACAAACCTGGATTCAAATTCATCTTATTATTAGAAGAACTTTTTTGGTTTTTGTACTATGGAATGGAAATTTTGACACTATAAGTTTCTGACCCATATCCACCAACCATGTATATCTTAAGACCCTTGGACCTTGGATCCAAATTAAATTTAAGAACTTTAGAAAAACTTTTTTTGATTTTTGTACTGTGTAGACACGAGCTTTTTCGTGGGCCTTTCTTTGCGAAATTATTGAACACCAAAATTGAATCAATAATTTAGTTTAATTAATTCACAATTTATTTACCATAAGGAAAAGAAGATTTTCTTATATGTTGCTAGCTATTGTTATTATAGATGTTGATGTTGATGTTGATGTTGATATTGTTGTTGCTGATGTTATGTTGATGATGCTTGTGATGTTGCTGTTATTGTTGATGTTACTGCTAGCGTTGTTCTTGTTGTTGTCATTAAGTTGTTGTATTGTTGTCGCTGAGTAACTCAATCACGCAATATTCAAGCAAGGGCAACCACAAAAAACTCCGCCGACATAGAGTTTGAATTTGTCCAATCCGCAAATATCCACAGTTCATTTAGACAATTCAGTATGCATAGATTGTAAACCCATACTGTGGTTAGTTTTCGCTTTTTTCATTTAGTTTTTGGTTACATAAACTGAATTGCAATGTTCCGATATCCCGAGTAATAGTCAAGTCAAAATCACTTTAGTGTAATTCTGAATTTATGTTCACTTTGCAACCATTTCCTTATGTTTCTGTTCATAAGAAAATTGTGTAATTTCATAGAATCAAAACCCCCTTTCAAAGTAATTTCCCCTTTTGATCCCTTTTCAGATTTTATACTAAGCAAAAAAATTTAGAAATATAACAAAGTAGGCAATTTTTCACTTCATCGATCTTTTCGAAATACATTCATTTTACATTCAAATCTCAAGTAATCATCACGTTTTCTAAAATACAAAATATTTATTCATGTCTTCAAAATTTTGATATATAATAATTTAAAAAAAATTGTTTCCGTTTATTAAACTGATTGCTACAAAGCCAAATACATAGAGCAAAATGACTTTGAAGGATCACCGCCATTTACTCACAACACTTGTGCTCACCATTTTATCACATTTAATGAAATGGCGATTACTCGTTTGGGACCAGAAACCGGATTTGTCTTCTGTACTCTTCGTTTTCTTCCTTACGGTGAGTCTACATGGAATACGTAACAACAATGATTGGGATCCAAGGCGCAGCATTCAACAAATGGTCATGGAAACAATGATTTTGTTGTTTGCTTGCGATATACTAACGTATGTCGCTTGGGAGCTCCCAGGAGACATATTGTGGGAATTGTTGTTTAACTTATTGCATACGTCCGTGGGTGCATGGTTGCGAGAATTTTCGCCACCCATATTTTTCTTTATAATACGTGATTTAATATATCTATGCAAGATAGCAGTCTCAGTTTATGTAGCTTACAAAGCCTTGAGAAAATCGGAATTGTGTGTTGCCCTATGCCCTTGCATGAATGGACCAAATGTTTGTGGTAGTGTTGATTTAACACGCTCTTCAAGTCTTGAACAAACCAGAACCAGAACCAAAACAAAACAAACTATTCTAAAAAAACCAACGAAAAGAAGACGCATTTATAGCGGATCCACACTCGGAAGATATAATTCATCCATTTCTTCATTTCTAAGAGATTTTCAAATCTTCATAGCATCTCAGGGATATGAGATATAAATGAATAAGCAAACAGTACCAACTCAAAAATCACAAAAATCAAAACTCATAAGTGGTGAAATTGCACTCAGACCAGAAATGAATCAATAATATGTAGATATAAAATAGTATTTCATGCTTGCGCCTTGAAGAAAACCATTAAAAAATATATTAAATAAATTCTGAGTGTCAAAAAAACATATAACTTCTTTCTTTTTTTAGAGAAGATTGGATTCTTTTTTTAAATATAGATATAATGGCTAAGTGTGTGTGTGTGTGTTAAGTGTCTAATATGATCAGATAAATTAACTGTGATTCACCTTATCTTATATGCAAAGACGTGTTAAAGTTTCAAGCTCAACACTCAAATTAACTTGAGCTCAGCATCAGTTGCGTAGCTTAACCTTAGATGACATCGTTTCTTCAGTCAAATGCGCATATCCTTGCCAAACTTACGTTAACTTGCACATTTAACAGTCAAATTTTTACATATTTTATTGAAATGATAAACCATATTATTAAGTTAATCACTGATGGCTGATGATTTATGAAATTAGTCTTCATCTAAATATTCCATTACCACAAACTCCAAACTCCCCAAGAAGTTGCTGGGCTCTATTAGAATATCTAAATAGTGGCAATGGATGTATATTTTTTCTAAAATCAATTATCTCATGCACCTTTACTTACTGAAGTGAATACCTCATTTAAATGGCTAAGAAAGAAGATATTTATAAAATTGCAGTCGCACTGAATCCACAACACAGTCAAAAACAACAATTGACGCCTGTCTTTCAAAGATATACTGATTAACTTCAAACCAAAGCATTCATTTTATACTTAAATTATCATAAACCACTTGTGTCTTTTGTTGAAATTGAAAACATAAATAATAAAATCTAAAATAATTTTTAAACTTGGTACTAATATTTTAATAAACAAACCCTATTGGTCTCATAGTGATGGAGTTTGGGTTCCTGAAGATATATTTTTTTAATTAAATAAAACATGTAGCAGGAAAGAAAAGGGTATCTGAAGAATTATGTGGATGAATCATATATTTTCTACAAATTTCCATTCCATTTGTTTGTATAACCAAATAAGAAAACAGCTGTTTCAAAATGGAGGCCTCTGATGTAATCGATATTTCAACGTGACCGTGAACTTTTTCCGTAATTGGTTGCAAACATCACCCATTGAAAATAGTAATTTGCAAGCGATTGGCAACCCTGTTAGAACACGTGTTCAAACAATATTACAAGTACCTTGTGCAAAAAAAAAAAATTTTTCTTCGAAATAAAAACTAAAAAAGAAAAAAACATGGATAAGAATGAGATAATTATTATCTCAGATAGTGAAGATCACAACGATAATTCTGATGATGGTAATTTTGATGATTGTAAACAAAGAGATGTGTTTATATGTATTAATGTGATTCCTGTAAATGTTCATGATTTCATTGCAGTTGGCTCGAATAACCCAAGAAAGCGCAAGGAAAGCACCAATCAACCAAACGCAAAGAAAGTTAAGACAGAGCGTCCTTGTGAAACTCCAACGGTAGCAGCACCAGAAATAGATGGACAGAATACTCGCCACGTGACCTCCGTGGCAACTCAAACTGAAAATGATGAGATAAATAGTGAAACTTGGGGAATATGCACAATACTTTAAGAAGCAATCTCATTTGTTAATATTCTTATTTATCCACAAAAAGAATGTAATTTGAAGATGATAAAAGATTGTTGCAAAAAATACATATGGATGTAGCTGCGATAAAAACAAGTTGGTAATGATGAGACTTTACAAGAACTGGTTTTTATAATTGATTAATAAAATATACATTTTTGATAACAATAGATTTGGTTACATGAAATTCATTTTAAAAAACGATGTTTGGTGTATTTAAGTTGTGATTGAAGCCAGTGTAGTCAAAGTTCTTATACTTTGATGAATATATCCAACATGAGAAAGATGACAAACGTTGCAATTATACGTAGGAAAAGATGGGCTTCTAAATAACGATTCATTGTTAGACAATTATGTTGGTCAGTTGCACGGTTCTTACTAATTGGGCATACACATCGTGGGGGAATGCCTTGCATTTTATGACGAACTAAATGTCTATCGTCATATGGTCCAAGCATCCGGTGCAATATATTTATGCTTATTTCTGAGTTGCAAACGGGACAACGAGCTGGAATTTGTCGAGTTGCTATCCAGCGATAAATGCACGGCCAACAGTAAAGGTGTCCACAGAAACTTATGACAGCATAGCAAGCAGTTTCCATGCAAATATTAGAACAATGATAGTAGTTTTCATCACCTTCATTATTGTTATCACCGTTGAAATTGTTGCCGCCGTTCGGATTATCGTTGGAAAACAACATTCTTAAAAATGTTTCATGAACTTTTGTCACTTTAAATTTTCTTTAAAATGTAAAATTTGACAATTATTGGATGTCGTCATATTGCTTAATTTGAATGCTTGAGTTTATTGAAAACTTTTAGATAACATTATGTGTGGAGTGATTTGAAGCCAACCTCCTTAGGCAGGCAATAAGTGTAAGTGTAAGTGAAGCCTAATGACTTTCTATCATCTCTCGTTTAATATCATAATACGGCGATTATATTATTTTGTATGCTTCTCTGCGAGTAACTTGGCAGCGTCTTGATTGATAAGATCGTGGAAACCATCACTATGCCTGTAACGGTTGCTACTTAGGAAAGGATGGAGCAGCATTCCACGATTAGCATCAATATATTTACATAGATTAAATAACACAAATAAGATTGAATGGAAAGCTGCTTGTTAAGTATTAAGAAATGTTAAAACCATTGAATTACATATTTGTTTGCCAGCTATTTACACGAATACTGCGAATTTTGACTAATAAATCTAACTGACCAGAATTCATGCAAACTCCATTTAACATTAATTGTTTCTGGTTAATTGAATTTGAATTTATTGTCACTGTTAATTAGTTTGTTTATTAATATGCCCAATAAATTATTTTCTTTAGTCATTATCCTTACATTGTTAACACCTTGTACATCCATTCCAATTCTAACACTGATATTATCACGAACAACTTGGGAGATTTTTTAGTTAGACAGGACTTAGTCACGATAATAGACTTTGGCGTTTAGACTGACAATTTGGAATCATAAACAGCTGTTTTTGTTTATGGTTATACATACTAAAGGAACGTTGTGGCTAATTGTGAGATATTAAAATGATAAAGAATATTTCGCTGTGCATGCCAACAAGTCTTGCATCTCCCATTTTCATTCCTGCTACTTATTCTATTAAAATTTTAACAAAAATTTCTACGATTAGAAATATTCTTAAAATTGTTTTGTGCAATGATCAACTGTTTTATGTTAGATCGCAATAAAAGAAAACGAAATACAGTAGAAAAAGACCTGAAAAAAGGAAGAAATTGACCAACACTAACGCGAGTGCTTATCGTTAATTCTGAATCACAGGTGAATCAATTCTTGATTCGACGATGATTGAAATCACATTCTACAACTCTTTACGCACTGAATAGTATTATATGTTTGTCATGAAGAGACCCTATGAAGTATATATATTTGTGATGAGACTAGTTGATTTAGCAATGTCCGTCTGTCCGTATGAAAACTAGTCCCTTAGTTTTTGAGCTAAATAACTGGTATTTTGCACGAAACTCTCTTTTCACTATACGCAATACTTTTGTTGGAATCAGCCGAATCGGGCCTCCTGGTATCTTCCATACAAATTGAGATCCAAATTCATGTTCTTATTAGAAAAACTTTTTTGTTTTTTGTACTATCGATTTATTGACTATAAGTATCTGATCCATATTCACTAACCATGTAAATTTCAAGACTCTCGGACCTCTTAGCACAGCCAAAGTTATTCTTCTTTTTACTGGTTGTCTGTAATGAACTTCTTTAAATAAATTTGCGTTTGTTCTACTACTATAACTGCTTATACTATGTTCATAACATCCATCCAATCAATATTTATATCACAAGTTACCAATGAATTGAAGTATTCAGTTAATTTATTACTAATTAAACTTATAAAAATGTTTCTTTTAACTTTTCTATTCTTACTTATGATGATTACATCATCATTATTCATATACAATCCATATAACTGATACTTAATCAGGATATAAGTGACAAGAATAAGACATTTTTGAAATAATTCATTCAAAATGTCATTCGTTCATCATTTCGGGCTAATTTTCTGAGTTTATTCTTGGCCCATTATTTATTTATTTTAGTTTATAATGAATACGAAATTGGATTTTATTATTATTATATAAGTATAAATTTAGCACTTCATTCATTTATACATATAAGTATAAATGTTTACGTTTTTCTTTAGACCTTCGTAAGTTCTTTGTTTATTGGGCTCAATAATGTGACATGCTTCAGTTTTTTTGATAAGGGTAATTTTTAAAGGTTTTTTAAATCATTTTTTTTGTTTTTTTGTTTTTTTGTTTTTTTCGGGTTTTGTAGTGCCATGTGCCATGTCAAGCAACGACAGCAACAAGCAAAACGGAAATTGAGAGGGTCAGAATGAAAATAAAATAAAATAAAATAAAATAAAATAAAATAGAATAAAAATAACTGGTAAGCAAAATGAGAATTGAGTAGAAAGTAGAAAGTGTTAAAAGAACCAATCAAGGGAGTTGAGTGATGAGTGCTGAATTTTTGAAGTGCGTTGAAAATTGAAAAAAAAAAAAAATGTCATTCGTTGTGATGTCAATAAAAATATTCTTATTAAGAGAGAGTGGGTGATTTTATAAAAAAAAAAAAATAATAAATTATTTATTAAAATGTGAAAATCATTAAATGCAAAAACATGTAACATACTTTTGGGTGTTCAGCTATGAAACATCAGTATGAATCAGCAAGGCAACCAGTTTCAACAAACAACAATGTAGAAAATCCATTTAATGATAATTTCATATTCATAAAAGGAATTAATTTTACAACTATATCTTTAGTAAGATTAAAGTTTAAGAATCGCAGTTAAAGGAAACTTGACTCACAAGGAAAGATAAGAGCTGAAAGAGATAGAAACGAATAAAATAATTTAGGAATATATACACTAAATTGTAATCTTTTATGAGAATTATAGTTTCTGGATTGACACGTTGTTCGATTGTTTGATGTTACGTCAGCAATTTCTGGTCTAAAGGACTTAATCTATTTATCTATAAATATAATAATATCGTTGACGGAAAATGTTTGTGCGCGCATCACTTAAAAAGTACTTATTGTATTCCAAATCGAATTATTTAAAGATGACAATCTTTATTGTGAGTAACATATAAAGTTTATTTCATCAAAATCGACCAACAGAATCGGTTGAAATTGGTGGATCAGATTTTGGATATTAAGCTAAGAGACATATTTTAAAATCAATCGAGTAGTCTTTGTCATACATCTATTTTAGAATTGTGAGTCACAACAAAATACGATAAATATCATTCTTTTCATTATTCCTGTGAAAAGCCGATTTTAATGAAATTTTTCCGGGAAGTAGTAAATCGCTCCGGGCAGCTAATTCTGAAATACTTTGTGAATTTATTATACCATTTTTAGTAACTGAAGAATTATGATGCATGCGATTATAGCATGCTTATTGACAGACAGTCCAATCAACTTGCCCCGTGACGTTGATAATTTTCATTTATGTTTTATAGGGTCTCCAATGCATTATTCAATAGTAAAATTCTGTAAAACAAAACAAGCCAAATAATTCATAGCATATTTCAATATGTACATTTTCTTCGATACCTAGGTAGCGAACATGATTCACGTGAGGAATCATTCTAGAGTCATATGATATAATTGGACAAGCACCACGCCTCAAAGCTCTATTCCTCAAATAGCTCTTAAGCAAGAGATATTGCTTACCAGTAAGAAGCTTTATCAGTTTGTGGAGTAGACCATCTATCCAGGAAGACAGCAGAATAATACATTTTTGTTTCAAACGCACTTAGAATGTGATGGATAATTCTATGCAATTGTTCTGGTTTACCATGGTGAGCTCTAAAGCAAAATTGGTAGTTTAGAATTGCGTTCTTTCGAATATTTTGGAGAATGTCGGAAGTAGGCTTATCGGTCTATATGACGTGACAAGGTTCTGCGGCTTGCCAGGTTTCAGCATAAGATAAATAAAAACTATATAAACTACATATACCTTTATATTAAAATGAGAAATTGTAAATATATAGAATTAAATCTATATTTATTTCATTCATTGTATCTGTTTGATTATGCAAAGCAAATAATAAGCAGATGAAAATATAGAAGTGGTCATCATAGCAAGTCTTGCTCATAAAAATAGGGTCGTGTTATGCTGGTTGACTTATTACGACTTCAGCTGCTTTTCATACTTTTATTATAATTGATGTCTCAGTTTTAATTGCAATTAGCGTTTCATTCAGTTCGTCTAGTGCAAATGGTTTGAGAATCAGCACTAGCAGCGACACCAACACTAACATCATCCACTTTAATATCAACACAACATCATCCGTATTAATAGCAACAACAACACTAACAGTCATCAACAATAACAGTGACAATAGAAGAAACAGAAACTTTAGCAATAGCAGCAACATCGATAAGACTCAATGAAAGTGTAAACGAAAAAGAAATATTCTGATAATAAAATAAGAAACTTAATATGTTTAATAATTTATTTGATTTTGAGTTTAAAAATTTAGCGCAACTCAATAAGATTCCAAATTCGATTTAGTCTCGACAGTGTCTATCACTACAAATTTAATTTTTGATGTTGATGAAAACTAAAAATATAAATAAATAAAAAATTAAAAATATAAATGAACACATTTTTTAGTAATTCGTAATTCTGAAATTACATATACAGACGACGTCTTTCACTGCACTTTATGCACCTGGCGGCGTAGGTCGAGGCACTTCATATTGATCCATTAAACGTTCCATATTGATGAGCCTAATAATTCTATACATTCTAAAAAGTGCATGTATTTTTGCTTGGAGCTCCTCTTGTAGAGCATTCATATTAACGTCAGGCATAGTTTGCAAGAACTAGAATAATGATAATTATTAACCGTTACAGTGTATTGAGTGTATTGAGTATTGATCATCATAAACTATTAATATAAAAAACTTACAGTAATATTTCTTCCAGGAAAAAATATTTTGTATTTTAGAAAACGAGTTGATTACTTGAGATTTGAATGTAAAATGAATGTATTTCGAAAAGATCGATGAAGTAAGAGAAAAATTGCCTACTTTAATATATTTCTAAATGTTTTTGCTTAGTATAAAATCTGAAAAGGGATCAAAAGGGAAAATTACTTCGAGAGGGGGTTTTGATTTTATGAAATTACACAATTTTCTTATGAACAGAAACATTGCATAGTGAACATAAATTCAGAATTACACTAAACTGCTTTTCACTTGACTATTACTCGGGATATCGGAACATTGCAATTTGGCTTATGTAACCCAAAAATTAAATGAAAAAAAGCGAAAAATAACACAGTATGGGTTTACAATCTATGCATATTGTACTGTCTAAATGATCTGTGGATATTTGCTGTTTGAACAAATTCAAACTCTATGTCGGCGGAGTTTGTTGTAGTTGCCCTTGCCTAAATAATGTAGTATTGAGTTACTCATGTTTATGCTTCGTACAGCTTAGTTTTTGTTTCTTTACTAGAGCGCTTAAATTAAGAAGTAAGAAGTACAATTGTTAATTTGAAAAATTTACCATTTTCAGTTCTGTGTGAATTATTTGAGTTGTTTCTACTTATGATTTTCTATATCCTTTCGCTTTATGATGAACCTGCATCGCATCGCATTACATTACATTTCAACCTATGAATTGCCCAACTTTATCCACAATTGTTATGGAAATTCAAAGAATTTCTACCGTAAATAATCGAACAGGATCGGTAAGCAGTATTAGTATAAGCCATGAGTAGATCAGATAAATATGACAAACCTTGGATAATAAACTGTTATGAGTATGATAATTTCGGTGATAACTTTGCAAACTTTATGAAGAAAGAAGAAGAAAAACTGGTAGCATGAGAAAAATATGTTAATTTCTATGCAAAAGTAATGTGCAGTGGGATTTAAAAATCCAAAAAATTGGCGATATGATTAACCGTCAGGCCAAGAATTATATAGAGCGGTGAAAAAAATCACCCAAACATACTATCCAGGTGTCTCTTAAAGCGACGCAGAATGGGAGGAGTCAGAGTGGCGAGATGGTTGAGAAGATCTCTTCCTGTCGACCTTTCTACACGATCCTAATAATGTTACAGTTGTTGTTGTTGTTGTCCCGTTTGCAACTCAGAAATTAGCATAGATACATTGATTCCGGTGCTTGGACCATATGACGATAGACATTTAGTTCGTCATAAAATGCAAGGCATTCCCCCACGATGTGTATGCCCAATTAGTAAGAACCGTGCAACTGACCAACATAATTGTCTAACAATGAATCGTTATTTAGAAGCCCATCTTTTCCTACGTATAATTGCAACGTTTGTCATCTTTCTCATGTTGGATATATTCATCAAAGTATAAGAACTTTGACTACACTGGCTTCAATCACAACTTAAATACACCTAACATCGTTTTTTAAAATGAATTTCATGTAACCAAATCTATTGTTATCAAAAATGTATATTTTATTAATCAATTATAAAAACCAGTTCTTGTAAAGTCTCATCATTACCAACTTGTTTTTATCGCAGCTACATCCATATGTATTTTTTGCAACAATCTTTTATCATCTTCAAATTACATTCTTTTTGTGGATAAATAAGAATATTAACAAATGAGATTGCTTCTTAATGTATTGTGCATATTCCCCAAGTTTCACTATTTATCTCATCATTTTCAGTTTGAGTTGCCACGGAGGTCACGTGGCGAGTATTCTGTCCATCTATTTCTGGTGCTGCTACCGTTGGAGTTTCACAAGGACGCTCTGTCTTAACTTTCTTTGCGTTTGGTTGATTGGTGCTTTCCTTGCGCTTTCTTGGGTTATTCGAGCCAACTGCAATGAAATCATGAACATTTACAGGAATCACATTAATACATATAAACACATCTCTTTGTTTACAATCATCAAAATTACCATCATCAGAATTATCGTTGTGATCTTCACTATCTGAGATAATAATTATCTCATTCTTATCCATGTTTTTTTCTTTTTTAGTTTTTATTTCGAAGAAAAATTTTTTTTTTTGCACAAGGTACTTGTAATATTGTTTGAACACGTGTTCTAACAGGGTTGCCAATCGCTTGCAAATTACTATTTTCAATGGGTGATGTTTGCAACCAATTACGGAAAAAGTTCACGGTCACTTTGAAATATCGATTACATCAGAGGCCTCCATTTTGAAACAGCTGTTTTCTTATTTGGTTATACAAACAAATGGAATGGAAATTTGTAGAAAATATATGATTCATCCACATAATTCTTCAGATACCCTTTTCTTTCCTGCTACATGTTTTATTTAATTAAAAAAATATATCTTCAGGAACCCAAACTCCATCACTATGAGACCAATAGGGTTTGTTTATTAAAATATTAGTACCAAGTTTAAAAATTATTTTAGATTTTATTATTTATGTTTTCAATTTCAACAAAAGACACAAGTGGTTTATGATAATTTAAGTATAAAATGAATGCTTTGGTTTGAAGTTAATCAGTATATCTTTGAAAGACAGGCGTCAATTGTTGTTTTTGACTGTGTTGTGGATTCAGTGCGACTGCAATTTTATAAATATCTTCTTTCTTAGCCATTTAAATGAGGTATTCACTTCAGTAAGTAAAGGTGCATGAGATAATTGATTTTAGAAAAAATATACATCCATTGCCACTATTTAGATATTCTAATAGAGCCCAGCAACTTCTTGGGGAGTTTGGAGTTTGTGATAATGGAATATTTAGATGAAGACTAATTTCATAAACCATCAACCATCAGTTATTAACTTAATAATATGGTTTATCATTTCAATAAAATATGTAAAAATTTGACTGTTAAATGTGCAAGTTAACGTAAGTTTGGCAAGGATATGCGCATTTGACTGAAGAAACGATGTCATCTAAGGTTAAGCTACGCAACTGATGCTGAGCTCAAGTTAATTTGAGTGTTGAGCTTGAAACTTTAACACGTCTTTGCATATAAGATAAGGTGAATCACAGTTAATTTATCTGATCATATTAGACACTTAACACACACACACACACTTAGCCATTATATCTATATTTAAAAAAAGAATCCAATCTTCTCTAAAAAAAGAAAGAAGTTATATGTTTTTTTTGACACTCAGAATTTATTTAATATATTTTTTAACGGTTTTCTTCAAGGCGCAAGCATGAAATACTATTTTATATCTACATATTATTGATTCATTTCTGGTCTGAGTGCAATTTCACCACTTATGAGTTTTGATTTTTGTGATTTTTGCGTTGGTACTGTTTGCTTATTCATTTATATCTCATATCCCTGAGATGCTATGAAGATTTGAAAATCTCTTAGAAATGAAGAAATGGATGAATTATATCTTCCGAGTGTGGATCCGCTATTAATGCGTCTTCTTTTCGTTGGTTTTTTTAGAATAGTTTGTTTTGTTTTGGTTCTGGTTCTGGTTTGTTCAAGACTTGAAGAGCGTGTTAAATCAACACTACCACAAACATTTGGTCCATTCATGCAAGGGCATAGGGCAACACACAATGCCGATTTTCTCAAGGCTTTGTAAGCTACATAAACTGAGACTGCTATCTTGCATAGATATATTAAATCACGTATTATAAAGAAAAATATGGGTGGCGAAAATTCTCGCAACCATGCACCCACGGACGTATGCAATAAGTTAAACAACAATTCCCACAATATGTCTCCTGGGAGCTCCCAAGCGACATACGTTAGTATATCGCAAGCAAACAACAAAATCATTGTTTCCATGACCATTTGTTGAATGCTGCGCCTTGGATCCCAATCATTGTTGTTACGTATTCCATGTAGACTCACCGTAAGGAAGAAAACGAAGAGTACAGAAGACAAATCCGGTTTCTGGTCCCAAACGAGTAATCGCCATTTCATTAAATGTGATAAAATGGTGAGCACAAGTGTTGTGAGTAAATGGCGGTGATCCTTCAAAGTCATTTTGCTCTATGTATTTGTCTTTGTAGCAATCAATTTAATAAACGGGAAAATTTTTTTTAAAATTAACTTATCAAAATTTTGAAGACATGAACAAAATTAGTGTAGAAGAAAATTTTGATGGAAGTATTTTTGTAGGCAGAATATAGAAGATTTAATGAATTATGTAGAGTATTTGAATGTTTTAGTGAAGGTAACTAAATTTGTTGAATTTTTCAATGACTTGACATTGAAAATTTTAATATAATTTAAATTTGTTCTTTTTTTTTTTATTTGGTTCTATATTTATGAAGTATAAACCATATTGGCCTAGTTATTTCCTCACAGAACTGTTTCATTGCCGACTACACTAGTTTAGTACAAAATCTAATGTTTAACATATGCAAAATGTTCTATGCAAAAGGTTATAAAAGATTCATATTTCGAATTTCCTAACAGTAACAATAAACATACAATATGCCCTGTAAAAAATGTATATGAAATCTGAATTAAAGCAGTATTATAGTCTATCATAAATCAAATCATCTATTTGTTGTATTAAGCGGTCAGTGTCCAAGTGAATTCAAGGCATGGCCCATTTCCCCAGTAAGTGATTCTATTTTAGTTCATTGGTTCTTTTGACCTGAGAAGCAAAAGCCTACAAACATCAGTATCATCAACGAGAGAAACTACTAGCACCACTTCATACAATTTGTCTAACTGCTTAGGAGGAATTCAATGACAAAGATCGGTAAAGTTGAATTTTGCGTACAAAGAATTTATTTGTAGAAAATAAAATAAAATTGAAAAACAAAAAATATAAATAAATAAGAAATAAATATAAATGAACACATTTTTTTTGGTAATTCGTAATGCTGACATTACACCTGCTGACGACGTCTTCCACTGGTGAAGTTTCTTAGCCATCCGGTGCCGTGGGTCGACCCGGTGGCGTAGGTAGAGGCGGTGGCGTGGGTCGACGCTCTCGATGTTGCTCCATTAAAATTTCTAAATTGATTAGTTTAATGTTGCGATAAATTCTAAAAAGTTCATTTATCTTAGCATCGAGCTCTTCTCGTAGAGCATTCACATCATCGTCAGGCATGGTTTCCTCTAGAATAATGATAATTATTAACCGTTACATCATAAAATATTAATATAAAAAACTTACAGTAAATTTTCACCCATGAAAAAATACTTTGTATTTTAGAAAACGAGATGATTACTTGAGATTTGAATGTAAAATGAATGTATTTCGAAAAGATCGATGAAGTAAGAGAAAAATTGCCTACTTTAATATATTTCTAAATGTTTTTGCTTAGTATAAAATCTGAAAAGGGATCAAAAGGGGAAATTTCTTTGAAAGGGGGTTTTGATTCTATGAAATTACACAATTTTCTTATGAACAGAAACATAAGGAAATGGTTGCAAAGTGAACATAAATTCAAAATTACACTAAACTGCTTTTCACTTGACTATTACTCGGGATATCGGAACATTGCAATTCAGTTTATGTAACCAAAAACTAAACGAAAAAAGCGAAAAATGTTTATGGGTTTACAATCTATGCATACTGTACTGTCTAAATGATCTGTGGATATTTGCGGATTGGACAAATTCAAACATTAAAAAGTACCTTTCTTTGTGTTGTTTCTTCTTATGATTTTCTATATCCTTTCGCTTTATGGTGATCCTGCATCGCATTATATTACATTTCAACCTATGAATTGCACAACTTTATTCACAATTGTTATGGAAATTCACAGAATGTCTGCCGGAAATGATCGAACAGGATAGGTAAGCATAGTATAAGCCATGAGTGGATTGGATAAATACGAAAAAATTTGGATAATAAACTTTTATGACTATGGGTAATTTCAATGATTCTTTATAATGAAAGAACAACTGCTAACATAGGAAAAATACGTTAATTTCTATGCAAAATTTACGTTTCTAGTGATGAATTGGTATTTGAAATTGATTACATTATTGTATATATGTATATTGATGGTACGATTAATCGATTATTTTGTTTTAATTAACGAATTAATTGAATCGAATTTGCTCTTATGATTAAGCGAGATTCGTCAATTCTATTGTAAGTGTGTTTATGAATGATTATTTGTTTACATTTGATGTAAAAACAAGATGGAATTCCACATATTATATGCTTGGCCGTTTCATAAAATTAATATCATACATCATTGAAATTTTTATAAGCTTCTCCAATGCACCACCGATGATAACCATAAAAAATAAAGAGGAAATTATCGAAATAATCACTTTATTGAGACAATTGGAAGCCATGATTGCTCATATATGTAAGTGGAGAACATTAAGCTAAGCAATTCCACTTGCTCATTGTGGGCGCCAACAAATAATGAAAATTTGTTGTACATCTCTGATAGCAAAGAAATTAAAAACAAACATATTGAACCAGTTTGACCGTCGCTTTGGAGAAATGCAACATTCATTACTACTGGCAAAATCAACTTTACTAGATCCAAGATTCAAAAAAATCCATTTTCAAGATGTCCATAGTTATGGGACACATAACCAGCGAAATGACTGAAATTACACATCAGACGACAGCATTGAAAGTGGAAGTAAAACGTCTTCCACTGGTGATAAATAGTTTGACTTATAAAACTCACCATAAGACTTTGACACACAAGCGAAGAAGCAAAGACGATGATGATTAAGATGAACTTAGCATCTTCTTCTGTGCTCCGGTTCTCGAGTTGAAACGTAATGTGGTTGACGCTTGGGAAGAGATGAAAATCGTGTACCCTAAGCTATACACTCTCTCCTATCGGAACTGCTTTTTTCCAAAGCGGATGCAACTGCTACAGAAAAGCGAAATCGGTTAATGATATAACACGCCTTTCAAAACTTTTGTTTTTGAACTCATTTTTAAACAAATAATGTCTTTTTGTCAAAATTTCAGAGACTTTATTTCCATATTTAATAAAAATATTGTTGCAATTAATAATCGTTCCTTTCGATTAATCATATGATCAATTAATCAATTAATAAATTTGTTTTGCCATCAATAAATAGCATAATAATAAAATTGGATTAGTTTCAAAGGTGAAGGGTGTGACCTTTGTGACCAACTAAGGATACCCAAATACCCTTCAAGATAATTATACTCTTTACGCAGTGAATAGAATATATAACCTTGATCAGAGCAACGAGACGTGTTGTTCTAGCTATGTCCGTCAGTCCGTCTGTCCGTCAGTATGTACGCAAAATAGTCCCTCAGGTTTTGAGCTAGAGAGCTGAAATTTGGCACGGAGCTTTCTTTTTACCATACGCAGTATATTTGTCGAAATCAGCCGCATCGGGCCACTAGGGGGTACCCCCTATACAAACCGGGATCCAAATGAGAGTCCTTATTAGAAAACCTTTTTTTATTTTTTTTACTATCGACTTGAAATTTAGACACTATAAGATTCTAACCCATACCATCTGAACCATGAAGACCCTCGGACCATTAGGAGGAACGTGAAGACTATTACAACTTTGGCATAGCCAAAGTTAGTCTTATTTATATTTTTTCATATTCGATTTATGGCATAAAAGCGGCTTTGGTAGGGCAGCATCTATGAATATGTTTAAACAATTTAAAATTTTATTTATTTTTTATGAAACTTTACTGATAATTATTTCAGTTAATTAAAAATTTTAATTTTGTATTTTCTAAAATACAATATGCATTATGTATTATTACATTTTTTTACAGTTTTTTCCTCTTACAAAATATAAATTTTAGCTTTTACTATTTTTTGTTTTTTTTTTTTTTCAATTAATTTTATGCTTTTGCAATCTTATTCGTTATGTGTCTCCCAATGGTACATTTTATATTTCATTTTACAATTTCCAATTTCTACAAAGGCCATCAACTACTATTAACAACAATTTTGACATCCCTTTGGACTGACCGAGCACGAATGGGCACGTGTCCTGTCCACGCTTCTAAGTATAATATTTTACGGAGAAGCACAGCGCAACCAACAAATTTCTAATTTATTTCTAATTATTTCAGGTACACTTAATTCGCCGTTAATATAACTGGAAACTGCCATAAACAGTTTATCCACGTTATCCACGTGTTTGTCGCCACGGATAGAATAACAATATTTCCCATGAGCGTTATATATTTTCAAATATTTTAAATGCGCCAAGCTGCACCACACCGCACCGCCTTACGCTAAATTCTATTCAATTCAAGTGTCAACAATTTTTGACAGAGAAATTTCACAAAATTATTATTAGTAAGTATGTCAACAACAATCCAAACTGTAGTATTACTACAGGCAAAATGCTTAGTAAACACAAAATTATTATGTATTTGTTTTGTTTGTTTTGTGAAAAGTGTTTTTTGTTAATGTGAAAAACTATATAAATTCAATTAAAAGAATACAAAAATAATGAATTTTATTCAAATTTCAGCAAAATAAAGAAGGGGATAGACAAATATTCTATCTAGTAACTTGTGTATCTATGAAAATAAAAAGCTTCTGCTACAATTTTCAATCAAAATTATAAAATACAAAATTGAATGTTAGTCAGATGCAGATAGAGTTTTCAACTTGACACAAAATTCCCTTATACAATCAGAACCATAGAGCAGGAAAGATTTAAGTTAAGTCATAACTCCAGACTAAGGTAGAAGTTATAAGTATGAATCTTTAAACTAGTAGCAATAGATACTAAATAGTTGCTGCATTATCAATTAAACTGCTTCCTCCTCTCTATGATGTTATTGATCATTTGGTCATTCGGTTAACACAGTTCATTGCTTTGATTTAGCAAAATCTTTAAGAAATCATTTGATCTTTAAGAAAAATAAAATAAAAATATATTAAAATATGATCAGCATATTGTCCTCTGAAGCGAACAGACGTGTTTTCCGCGTCGCCTGCTGACATGATGGAATAAAAATCATATCTTAAGACATTTTCGCCTTCCTCATGACTCACTCCGTCCATTGGTGAAACTGTTTTGAGTTTAACGCGTTCAGACAGACAAACAGACGTGACGAGGGACTTCATCTATCTATACATACGTGAAAGTCGAAATTCCTGTCTCTTTCCATACGCATAACTTCTAAACCATTGAACGGATTTTGATACTGATTTCACTATATCTAAAGACAATTTTCTGCAGAAGCCGGATTTTTACAATACTTTCTCATTAATTCTAATTGAGTTGTTGTACATTGTACTAACATACCGTTCGTCTGAATGTTTTGAAACATTGTGAATGCGTATTGCTGGTTCTCGGCTTGAACATAGAATAGTTTTGGTCCGAATGTATGTGTCCCCGTTCCCTAGATTTGGGATATTCGAACAACCTGAATCCCTAAAAGTATACTACAAAAAGCAATTAACTTAAACTTTGTTTTTCAATTATACTCAAAGTATATAGAGTTCCTAAGAAAGGAAACAACCCGTGCGAAGTAGGTTCGAGTACGTTAGTATCATATAAATAACAAAGCCGTTTGATTTTAGATTCTGATCTCTGTTAAAACAACAGACGGACATGGCCAGATCAACTCGTCTCGTCGCGCTGATCAAGAATATATATATGTACTTTATTTGGACTCCGATTTCTCCTTCTGTGTGTTATAAACTTCTGTTGACAAACTTATAATACGATTCATTGCGTGAAGATTATAAAAAGTAAAACTTAAGAGTTTTTAATATTTTAAGTTAAGTATATTAAGTTTGTAACACACAGAAGGAGACATCGCAGACCACATAAAGTATATATATTTGTGATCAGCTCGATGAGACGAGTTGATTTAGCCATGTCCGTCTGTCCGTCGGTAAGTTTGTTCGCACTCATAGTCCTTAAGTTCTTGAGCTAGAGAGCTGAAATTTTGTACATCGGTTTCTTTTTACCAAACACCGGTCAAGTTCGTGAATCAGCCGAATCGGACCAATAGGGGCGATACCTCTCATACAAACCCCTTTTCAATTAATGTTCTTATTAGAAAAAGTTTTTTGTTTTTTAACGTATCAAACTAAAATATGGACACTATAAGTTTCTAGTCCATATCCACCAACCGTATAAATTTCATGAGCCTAGGGTTGCCAGGAGAAGTACCTCCCATACAAACCCCCTTTTAAATTAAGCTTCTTATTAGAAAAAGTTTTTTTTTTTTTACTTATTGAACTGAAATTTGGACACTGTAAGTCTCTGACCTATATCCACAAACCATGAAAATTTCAAGACCCTCGGACTACTAGGAGGAGTACCCCCCATACAAACAGGGAACCAAATGAAAGTTCTTACTAGAAAAACTTTTTTGTATTTTGTACTTAAAATTTGGGTCTGACCCATAGCCATCAACCTTATAAAATTCAAGAGCCTCGGACCACTAGCTGGGGCGTGAAGAGTATTACAACTTCGGCATAACCAAAGTTAGTCGTTTTTTATATATATATTTTTTTTAATCTTATCTCATTTTACTTACATGAAAAAAAGTCAACCTTTTAACAATATTTTAAAGTTTTCATACAATTTTTATTTTTAAAGGAAAAAACCTACTTTTTGAACTCAATTGAAAAACACTTTGAATTTAGTGAAGTGTACTACCATTATGTTGTCTGAATGAAACGCACTGAAACGGAAATCGAATCAAAATGAGTTGAATTAAGTTGAGTCTCTGAGTTTTCAAGGCAGTTGAGTTAAGTTTAGTTGATTTGAGTTGAGTAGAGTAGAGTAGAGTGGAGTAGAATAAAGTATAACACTTCAAGTGTATGAATGGATAGAATGAAAAATGAAAACAAGTATAGTAAGAGGAATGATAAAAGTGAATTAGAAATGTTGAAGAAGGGGTCGAAGATTAAAGGACAAACATAACATCATTGCCGATTAAGCTTTGGCTAAATGTTGAAACAAACAAATGAAAGAATGAATGAATATGAAATCGATGAAATCTTTCCAATTTACTTTTGAACTAAGCTTATCCCAATGAAAATACAATGCAACGTTCTATGCAAGCCTCATATAACAGGTGGAAAAGTATCATCATCATACGTAAGTATATTGAGCATCAGTACTATATAATTGTATTTAGTAACATGGACGTATGAAGGGGGCAACAGGAAAGAATAGAAATAAATGTTTATTGAAGAACTAATTTCATCTAAAAAAAAATTCTTCTATTTTTTACCTCCATGCAGATTAAAGGGAAATTTATGATTTGTGATTTGTGATAAAACAAAAGCTGGGTACGCCCATGTGTGTATGGTACTAGTGAATACGGAATAGTATTGAATTGGATGATGCTGCACAATATGAATCAAGTTCGATTTATGCAAAGATTCCAAAATTTAATTTCCTGCTAAAGGAAAAACCAAAAACGAAAAATAGGGAGCCACCACAAACAAACGAAAGGTTTTTGCAAATTTACAAACAAACGAAGAGAAGAAGTGTTACAAATGAATGGTCAAATAAATGTATGGACATGGACATGAACATGAACATTCATTTGATTTTTCAGTTAAAGTAGAAGCAGTGGTATATATGTATGTAGATACATATATATGTGTATATAAAACGATATGGTGTTGCATCAGTAGTGCATTTAACTATGCATGAGTACATGTTGCATAATCAATAAATAAATATTCAATTGAATGAGTTGCATGAATTGCATGAATTGCAGTTTTTGTGAACCTTTTATTGTGATAAATAGTGAGAAGTATTGACAGTTAGTAATTGATTGAATGAGTATCTAAGATGCTGCAATACTTTATTGAGAAAAACAAAATATAAGTTTATGAATATAGAATGCTAATCATCTTTTCTTTTCATTTCATTTCTGTCATTCCGGTTTTCAAAGGAAATCTTCATCAATTCTATGAGTAAATGAAATTCTTTAACCAATGAATGATTCAAAAAATTAAATGATGAAAAATGAAAATGTCTGTTTAACTTGACTTGGCTAGTTATATTCATTCCATGAGCATCAGCATCAGTATCAATATCAGAATAGAAACGTGTCGAATTATTGTCTACAATGACAAAGACAAGTATTGGCTTGACTCGTTTTTGAAGCAAATGGAAGCACGTAGCAATATTGTAAAGTTCAGTAGAATACAATACAATTTCTTGTCCATATACTCATCACAAATTATTGTTGCTACTGGAGTCAGTCCAAGTGAAATCAATTTGTAAGACTATGGCAAAGGCAAAGGCAAAGGCAAAGGCAAATACAAAGTCATAGTCATAGTCAAAATACTCAAGTGATTTGTGTCTTGCAATTTTTTCTAGTACTTATTATTGTATACGTACTATATGTATATATACACCTACTATTTTCTGATATTTTCTTTTTGGTTTTTTTTTTTTTTCATTTTTAATGAAATTATTTTCTACAATTTATAATTGTAACGCACATTCAGTAGATTCGATAGAGAAGGCAAAGAAACCAACAAACAGACAAACTGAGAACAAACCAAAAACGTCCAAGACATGGGGACTTAACTAATATACGAGGCCAAACTTAAGAAGACAACATAACACAACACAAAACACAATATAACAACACAACTATGGTTGTACCGAAGGGAGTTGGTGGTTTCAATTGACCCCCTCAATGAATCTATTGTAGACTTAAGCCACTGATCCCAACAAAAAACAATCAATAAATACTAAATATTAAAGGAAATTTTCTGAATTTTACCCCTAAATCAAAGACTGAATACGCCCATGAACATAACTGAGCAAAACTGAACACATCTGAACACAATTGAACACAAAGAACTCAACCGAACAGTACAGAACAGAAAGCAACGCAACGCAACGCAACGCAACACATTATAAAGTCCTTTAGGCTTGTCTTAAATATGCTCAAGGGAGAATTTTATTTGTAACAAATTATATAATTTTAAGCCTAACTGAACAATCAAGACCACCAACCATTGAGCTACATATAAATTTAAATTGAGCATATTAGTTTCTATACAACATTTTATTCCAAGTCCAAATTAATTCTTTTAAATTAATCAGATGTGTTCCACAGACCACTAGATATGTATGGATACACAATGTATTTACTAGGGGTCCACAGAATATATTTGACAATTAGTTTACAGTTACATTGTACTATACTAAAGATGTTGTTAATGTCTTTATTATTCATATATAAAATTATAATAATTAATTAAAGACATCTGATCAGATTAGATTGAATAAAATCTATGGTATGATCATCATTTTAAAGAAATAATTAAATTGTTCTTATTAATTAGAAGTACATAGTTTATCTATCATCCAAAAAGGGAAGAATTCTGAGCAAAAATTATGGGTTCGGCGAAAAAACCAAAATGAAAAAAGAATATTTGCAAAACAGAATCTTCAAATGTTTTTTTTTTTTTTTTTTTTGTTTTTTCTGTTGAAATTCGCCCAGGACCCATTACCTTTAAGTCAAAATGTACCATCATGGTTATAATTTAATGTAGAGCATTTGAGTTTTGCCATAAGCCACAATTTCGCATTCACTTAGTATATTCTTATTCTTACTCAACTCAACTCAACTATTTTATATGAAATGGTTTAAGGTTTCGTTTTAATGAAATTTTACAAGGCACAAAAACAATATAAATACACATAATAAACAACATTAAGAGAATGGGAATGGGAATGGGAATGAGAATGAGAAAATGAGAGACACTAAAAGAAAGAACAACAACAATACTTAGTACGATAGTATAAAAAAATATGAGAGAGAAAGAAATTCTACTACTATTAAATTAACATAAATTAAATTAATAACTTCGTTTGGGCTGCGTGCTGCGAATTCCCTCTAAATGAGTCCCAGTTTTTCTTTTCACCCACCCCTCCTCCTACTCCACCTACTTCCTCCTCTGACCATTACTTTCAATTCTTGTTTTTCTCTCTAAAGTAAAAACTAAAGTGCATGGAAAATATGTAAATATGTAACTTGTTAATTAAAAACTTTTCTAAAAAAGTAAAAAAAAAAAAAAAAAAAATGTAAGGAAAAATAACCAACAGAAATGTAGCATATTTTTATATTATTAAAAAAAAAAAAAAAAAAAAAAGAACAAAAGCGAAAGCGAAACTAAAATCAAAACCGCACGAGTAGAAAGAAAGAGCTCTGACTATAACAATTACATAAATACATATCTTTAAAGACTTGAGATGGCGACTACTAGCGACCAGCTAAACGACCAGCGACCGTGACAAGGCAAGGCAAGGCCATGCTAAGAACCTCAAGTGGTAAAATAGCGTCACGGAAATTACAATGGCAATGTCGAACGACGACCAACTATTGACAACTTGACTTTGTGGTTTAAATGAAAAACAAAAACATTGAACTTAAAATATATAAAATTTTATTAAATGAACACACTCTTTTTTATTGCACTACATTCACTGTACTAAGTGTTTTCTATTTTATTATTGATTTTGTTGTTTTGTTATCAATTTACGAATAGCAATGGCAACTATCGCGTCGACATTGTCCAATCCAATGATCCAATTTGATGCAATATTCATGGCACTTTGGATAGTGGGGATGAAAACGAGATAGTTCTTTGCAAAGTGATGGATTCATGGCGGTAGCTCGTGATTTGATTGAGACTATTCCAAGTTTTTCTGTTGTTGTTGTTCCATGTATCACATCATCATCATCGTCATCATCATCATCATCTTTGTTGTCGTCGTCGTCGTCGTCGTCATCATCATCAACATCATCGTTATTATCATTAATATTTAAAACAGCCGACAATTCATTTTGTTCATTGGCCAATAATTGGGTAACAGATTTGTCATCATCATCTTGACTATCATCATCATCATCATCATCATTATCATCAATGCCATCACCATTCAAATCTTCACGCTTAATGCGTGCCGCATCCACCTTACTTTGCCATATGCAAATAATCCCAAATAGGATCGACATTAATAACAACAATTGTGCAATTCTCATTTTTCACAAATTTTTTCAAACAAACACAAAAAAAAAAAACAATGAAAAACAAAATTTTTTAAAATTATTTTTTACTTCTTAACACTTTGAACTCTTTTTCTTGACTGCTACGTAAAATATTAAAAATGCGTTCCATTTAAATTCAGACAACTGACTGACTGACTGACAACTCAATCTGATTTGTTTGGGTTCAAATGGATTTGGCTTCACTCTTAGATTTTCTTACTCTAAAAAAACACTTATCAGTTTTCAATGTCAAACTTTTAATCACAAAATTCTTCATATAATTTTATTTACCCTTCATACATTTTAATGCTGCCTAAGTCATTGATATTGGACTGTGATGTTTGTAACAAATAATTCTAAATAAAATATCAGAAAATATTCTATGTACAAACTATTCGTCCAACGTCCACAGAATCGACAAAATGCACCAAGTCCCAACCCCAGTAGCAAATTTGTTAGACTTCAAATAAATGCTTAACAAGAAATCACTCTCTCTCTCTCTTTCAAGAAGTGCAACGCAGTCACATAAAATGTGTTAAATGTTTGATCTGATTCTTCTTCATCTCCACAACTAAACTCCTTAACTAATAATAATTAAAATGCTCATAATTATTAGAAATTCCTATTCATAATATGAAATGAATAATAAGATTGAATTACTAATTTATAGTTAAGGGATTTCTCATATATAAATTGATGATCTAAACATTATTATTTCTGTAGGGTAAAATAACTATAAATATGTATGTAGTGTATTTACTACATTTAAATCAAATCAAATTTGAAATCAATATACAAACGTTTAAAAAGAAAATCCGGAATCTTCAAAACATTAATGCATCTCCTCTATCTATTTAGCTCAAAGACTCTATCTTCTATTATAAATATTCATAAATACGAAAACGCGTATAGGTATTATTATCAGAATCAGATCTTTTCAATGAAATTGTTTTCAAAAATATCAATGAACTCGAAATAATGAAAAATCTAAGCTACATTATTAGTCTATTGATTATAGTACTACATAAAATATTGTATTGTATTCTGTAGTAAATAGTTTAAAATTATTTTTTTATTTATAAAGTTTTTAAATTATGGTAACTAAGGGGGAGCATGGGCTACTATGGCCTTCGGCTCGGTCAAATAAAATTAAATTTAATAGATTCTATATTAAGGACAGAATTTTACAATATAAATAAAATATAAATAAGTATGTATAAGAATTTGGCTTTAATGTTCATTAATGGAAATAAATACTTATTAAATACTATGGATCTATTTAGGGTAATAGAAACAATAAAGGAAAGTTGTTAGGGTTGGGCATAGTCTCATTTTTGACTCAGAAGTTCCGTTAGAAGCAACATTTTTGCAAAACATCGGAAATCGATTAGATAGAAAGTATAGAAGTTGAATGATTTTCTAATTTTCCGCTAAATGAAATCTATTCGAAAGCAGTTAAGTTAATATTGTGCTCAATCTATAAATGTTATCTTCGATTCGAATCCCTTTTTCTTGTTTTTTTTTTTTTTTTGTTTTTTAATAGAGGACCAATAAAAGCCAAGGCATTGATGTAGCATACAATTTCGGGAATATCCACAACCACTCTATACGACGCAAAGCATCTTCTTCTGCTTCTGTGACTGCTTCTTGACAAAGTCTATATCAGTGGTCTGCAAGAACTAAAATAAGGTCCGGAAAATATTTAAAAAACTTTAAGGAACCCGTGCGGTAATAAGTAAATGTAGCGATTAAAGTTTATTTTTAGATTAATATGTAGTTTACTTTTTTTTTTAAATTGTGGTCCTTGCTAATAATAATGAAAACAAATTGGTCCTTGGTCAAAAAATATTTGAGAACCACTAAAGCAGAAGGCTACAGAAATTATATATATTAGCCGGTTGCCTTTTTTATAATCTTAAAAGCTAAAATTTTAATTAGACCATTCTAAATTTGAGCCAACGGTAGTGAATAGAGTTTTCCATCAGCTGAGGAATGGCAGGAGTTAAATGAGAGACTAGCAATCTGCCGTAATGTAACAACATAAATAATATCGTTAAGGGACTTTACTAATCTTTACGTAAACATGGGAATCCATAAGTTTCATCAATATAATGATCAAAGTGTATGATAAACATTAAACTATTTACAATAAAATACATATAAGCAAACTAATTACAAAGTTGCAAAGTAGTAAGCAAAAGCTTTTCAAGCTTAAAATTTTGCTAAGAAACCAAAGAGAGAGAGAAAAAAGGTTTTGCATATTAAAAAAAAAAAAAAAAAATTAAAGCATATTTGAACTAGTAAGAAGATTAACTTTGGCTATACCGAAGTTGTAATACTCTTCACGCACCTCTTATATCTTCTGATTATTGTTCCGAGTTCATGTTTTGTACGGACTCGTCTCGTCACGCTGATCAAGATTATATATACTACTTGACTGGCTCGTTGGCTCAATGGTTAGTGTGCCAAGCTGACATCCTAAAGTCTCGGGTTCCATTACCGCTCAAGTCTAATTTCCTCCAATCCTTCCTAACTCTCTCCCTGAGCTGAAGGCCTTTGTCGCTATTGCTCATATTAATAACTAAATTATAATTTGTATTTATAATCTTAGTTTTATATAAATAAATAAATAAATAAATATATACTACGTTATGCGGTCTCCGATATCTCCTGCTGTTTGTTACAAACTTCATGACAAACTTATAATATTACGTGTATTCACTCAGTGAAGAGTATAAAAATCGTTGAACTTGGTTTCAATAAAGTTTGAATACATTTTACATTATGTTGTTTTTGTTTTCTTTTAAACTTTTAAAAACTGCAATAAATAAGATCATCTATGTATGGTTAAGGTTATTGCATCATTATCCAACTTTTTGTTCTCTAATAATTTGTGGATTTTTGAAACTTAACATAAACAACAACATAAGTTAATTGCCAGGTAACATTTTATAAAACTAAGTGACTAGTAGTAGTTCAAGTTTTACAATTAAATTTATATATGTAAATAAGTATATTGTGGCTGTGACATTTGATCTACACATTTGTATGCATACAAAACAAAAGAGAATGGAACATTAACTTCGTTTTGATGAAAACTTATTAAACTTTTTGCAATGCAACTCCTTGGCATACTAAGCATATTTCCAAACTATGTGTATTAGTATTTTAAAGAGTCTCCAAAGCATTACTTTTTTTGGTAAAACATAATGCTTAACATCTCACTCACACAAAGTATTAATAAGTATATTACACACTTGTGTTAAATATTGAAGTAAAAATCCATTATTGAAACCACTCTTCCATACTTTACTCACTTTATAACAAACTAACTAACTTAAATGAATAAATTCATTCATTTTGAATTTGCTTAATACCAAAATTATAATGCCTAGAAAAAAAAAGTTATTCAAGGCTACTATTTAGTAAATATGAGTTTGTTGTGGCCAATTTGATGAGTTAAAACAAAAAAAAAAAATTTAACCAACATCACAGTAAACACATCTACAACAACAAGGCGATTGAAGGAAATTATAAATATTTATGTTACATAAAAGAAAAGAAAATATCCATCGCCACAGAAGCAAAATGAAAAAAAAAAATTTGAGAAAAAAATAGCATAAAAACCATAAAATTATTTTAATATTTTATAAAAGCCAACCAACAACCAACCAACTTCATTAATACAAACTAATTAAAAAGTTTGCCTCGACAAGAAAGTTAAAAAATCCATTCCGATAATTTTTGTTCACTTTTCTTGGTTATTTTTTATATTTCCCGCTTAGAATTTTCATCAAATAAAATAAAATATTTATGAAAATTAGTTCATATAATTAAAAAAAAATTATAAGAGTCTATGAGTAGTAAGTATTACGTAGAAAAAGGAAACGCCTGAGAAAAATTTACAATAAGTGAAGATACAAAAATGAAAAACCTATTGAAAAACTAGGTGCTAGTCATCATGGTCCTGCTCGACAGTTCTTACTCGCAAGTTACAAACAATGAACATCAACATAAGTTTTCATTAAATTCTAAGAATGGTTTTGTCTAGCAATGAATGTAGATTTTTTTGGGAACTAAAGAATTGACATTGGAAAAATTAAACAATCGTAAAAACATCTGCATGTGGTAGGTGCCTGAGGTACAGAGAGAAATGTAAAAGGCATCCGGAATCTATGAATTAACATATCTAAGATTAAAATGTTATACATGCTGGTAATCCTTACACTTGACTTAAATGATAAACCCTTAGCTACTATTTAAGAATTTTTATCGAGACCCCTTTCTCCGGTTTGTACATGTGTATGTCTTGTTTATATTATGGAAAAATAATAATAATAATAATGATAATCTTTATACTTTAGATTCATTGGTAACTTTGTAACATAATAAAAATATAAACTTAGATGACTTTCAGGATTATAACTTCTCAAAAAAAAAAAAAAATGATTTCCAATATAGTTTTCGTAAAGAATCTCGATCATGTTTCTTATATGTATAATATATAATTTACATCATGTAATTTACATAGGAAAAAAACCTTGAAGAAACCAGAAATTAGGATTTTTTTTTTAAATTAAATAAATGAAAATAAAGAAAAAATGTAAATACTGTTTATGTGTTTTATTGTAATAATTTGCATTGACAAATTTGATATACATTTATCTTTTCCAACTTCGTCGTCACTGTCATCGTTTGGAATTTCATCGGAAAATTGGAAAGTGTAAAAAATATCTACGAGTTTCTTCTATGTTTTCTCAGAGCGTCGATTTCTTATGTCCAATCAGTAACAAATGGAATTCTGTTTAGTGGCATTTTGACTGCCAGCTACTTGCTTACAGAGTTTTGGTCATCACTAATATGTCATAATTTGTTTATACTCTATACATTATTGAGGAGTTCATTACATGCGCGAGGTTTATGAGAGTAAGAAACGTAATGTATATTACATACAAGTCTTACAGGACATGTAATCTTAACAACCCTTTTTCCAATTTTATTATTAAAAATTTTGTTATTTTTGTATATATTTTGTCTTATAGAATTCCTTATATCCACAAGACACTGTAATTTTTTTTTTTTTTTTTTTTTTACATCTTTTTAACATGTTTAGCAAACAAAAAAGTTCAAATAAAACACTTTTAGTACTTTGAGTCAGCAAAATGTCAACTCAAACAAAAAAAAAAGAGAAATCTTTATAAATTTCTCATTAAAAAAATTCCAGAAATATTCTTAGTTTAGTCACACACATTTTTGTACACACTTCACATACAAAAATTGACTGACTGATAGACAGAAATCTTTCTCGTGGTCATTGGATCTTAGACCCAAATTTATTGACAAAATTCACAAAGCTCACCAATTTGAATGAACTGAAATTACCATGATCCGTGGTTACTTAGTTCTAAGTTCCTGAAGATCCCGAATTATTGGGCAATCAACAGCCCCTTATTTTAAATATTCTATTATCCACATCTAAGGGCTAGAATAATATTCTATCTATCTTCTATCTATATAACTAAAAATGTAAATGTTAGTATATTCATGATCACTGAACTCGAAAACTACTTTACCGATTGCTCTGAAATTTTGGCACAACGTTACAGTTGATTGTGGTCGTGTTTTAGGATGCTTTTTATTTATATAAGTACTTACTTACTTATTATTAACCTTATATTTATAGAAATAAATTTTAATGCTGTATCCTAAAAATTTCATGTCATCTATTGTTCATCACTACATATAAAAGTAAAGCATGATTTTAGGGTTGGAATGTTTTTAAATTTAACTATTTGTACCTCCCACGCGTAGCTGTGGATCAGACTGGTATACTATTAAACATAAAGATTGAACAACTCAGGATCTCGGGATTCCAACAACAATTTCGTCGATTTTGTTATACAAAACATATAGACTGGACAAAACATGAAAGGAAAGCGTGTGGGTACAGATAAAAACTGTGAGACTAGATACTCATTAACTCTTGCCAATATTAGTCATAATTAATTATACTCTTCGCTTGTAACACACAAAAGGAGACATCACAGACCACATAAAGTATATACTCGTATATTTGTGATCAGCTCGATGAGATGAGTTGATTTAGCCATATCCGTCTGTCCGTCTGTTCGCAAAACTAGACCCTCTGTTTTTGAGCTAGAGAGCTGAAATTTTGAACATAACGCTGCATATTTGTCGGAATCAAAAGAATCGGATCACTAGTGGGGGTACCTCCCATACAAACAACCTTTTAAATAAATGTTCTTATTAGAAAAAGTTTTTTTTTTTGACTTATTGAACTGAAATTTGGACACTTTAAGTTTCTCTTCCATATTCATCAATCGTGTGAATTTCATGATCCTAGGGTTACCAGGAGAGGTACCCCCCATACAAACCGGGATCCAAATGAAAGTTCTTATTAGAAAAAGTGTTTTGCTTTTTGACTTATTGAACTGAAATTTGGACACTTTAAGTTTCTCATCCATATTCATCAATCATGTAAATTTCATAATCCTAGGATTACCAGGAGGGGTACCTCTCATACAAACAACCTTTTAAATAAATGTTCTTATTAGAAAAAGTTTTTTGTTTTTTGATTTATTGAACTGAAATTTGGACACTATAAGTTTCTATTCCATATTCATCAATCATGTGAATTTCATGATCCTAGGGTTACCAGGAGGGGTACCCCCCATACAAACCGGAATCCAAATGAAAGTTCTTATTAGGAAAACTTTTTTTTTGTACTATTGACTTAAAATTTGACCACTGACCCATAGCAACCAATCACCAATAAATTTCAAGACCCTCGGACTACTAGCTGGGCTGTGAAGAGTATTACAACTTTGCCATAGCCAAAGTTAGTCTTGTTTTTTATTTATAATTTTTTTTTATTTATTATTACTATTATCGGTTAGAACACTTAAAACTAACAGGAACTGAGTATCAATAGCTTCTAGCGCTTTAGACTATTTACAAATTATCTTAGATGTAATGTGTAAGAGGTAACAATTTGCATATTATTGTAGTATGGGGGTACTTATTTTCTATATGAACATAGTGGTTTAATATTAAGTAAGTATCACTAACTGATAATATTTTAGTTCTTAAAAATTAATCATAATACTGATACAATTATGTAACAATGTAGTATGTTCTATACTTTGTGGGGTCTCTTTCGAAGCATTGCAACAAACATCATACTTAAATGGTAAGACACTGCACACAATTCAAGAAGTGAAGTGAATAAAAAGGTTCTTAAATAGCAAAAACAAAAGCAAAAATGAAAAATGCTTTAGAAAATATTTTAACGCGCTGAACTGAACTGAAATGTATCCACTTTATTCATGAATATGCAACATCAGTAAAAAACAGAAAGCTACCAGAAAAGAGCAGCCAGTAATACAAAAAAGTAAAACAACTTGTACATAGTACAAGTATCTACAATAGTATGATATTGTATTATGAGAAGAAAAGAGAAGACTTAAGGAAACATTGGTAATATGAAGGTAAACACAACAGTTAGTAAGTAGCTAAAGAATAAAAGACAATAAGTAGAGAGAGTTATTAAAATATAAGGATGAGGATAAGGATGGGATCGTTTAGTCTAGAGTAGCGTGGAGTAGAGTAGAGTAAGGGAAAGAAGGGTAATGCTCATTATTTAGATGCTTTTATTATTTGTTATTTTTGATGCTTTAGTTAATATCCAAATTTACATCTGGTCATTGTTCTAACCTTTGCGTACATTTATAAATATGTAGGTATTTCTAATTTATTTTTCTCTACTTTATTATACATACATATAGTAGTTATGGGGTAGAATCACTTTCACATGTTGTTTGTAACATATTGAAGACGAAATCTTTTTAAAAAAATACCAATGAGATCATTTTGTTATCTGTCTGTTTGTCTCCATTCAAATTTTAAACTTTCCATACACTAAGAAAATAAATACATATGTTGTATGTCAAAGTTTACTGATTACTAGAAGATGTAGTCCCTATAGAATCATACAATTAGAAATATAAAACAGATCTGAAACCATTTGAACTTATACATATAAGCAATTTTACATATATTTTAATATTTAGATTAAGAGAAAACTTTCGTATTTCTTATTTAAGGAATATCGGAAAACACTTTTTAGAAATATATATATAATATATATATACCACCTTCATCTAACCTATGTAAAGTAAAAGAATCTATTAACTATGACAAGCCAATATTCATATAAACATACATACATATCAACTATTCTTATGTGACTTAATTGTCCCAAGCCATAATTTGATTAATATAACCATACATATGTCCTGTTTGGAACTCTATAATATGGCTGGGACCTCCGGAAAGCATTCCAACTCATTCTCATATACTTCTCATGTACTTCAGAGATTCCAATCTAAGCTTCTTCTTCTACTAACCTTCATTTAGAATCATTAGATTGTATGATGATGATATGTAATATGTAATACAATAGAATTTTAGATTTTAGATTTTTATTTAATAGTAAAAAGTATTTAAAATTCGTTGAAACCGAAGGTATTATTATTTTGTCGAAAATTAGCATATGAAAGAAAGACAGGCAATGTTAACAACATCAAAAATAAATACTTATGTACCAGTATTATAAAGACAACACAACTGAAATTGCAGCAATGAACTTAACTTCCAAAAAAATAAATGAGAATAAAAATAAAATAAAGAGAATATAAAATTAATTAAAAAGTCACATAAATTTAAAAAAGAGAGCAAAGTGGAATAACATAACATCATTAATGGCAACAGCAACAGCAACAACAACAACGACAACAACATTCACATATTATTTTAATTTATTTAGCATAATTTTATCAACTTAATTACGACACTTTTGCGCCCTTTCAGGGTTATACGAAAGTATGGACAACGTACCGATGGGGGACCTTGACTGCAGTCACTCGGGCCGACAAAATAATTTACTAAATGTTAAGTGTTGATATATGAGTATGAGTATGTAGTATATTTATCTACAGGAAATTTCTGATTTGTCACCACTTCCTCTCTCACCATCCATAAGTCAAATAATGAGTACACTCATGTATCGTACGTAACTATACTAAGCTTTTAAAAATTATGTAAAAAAAATATAAACGAACAAATACGTTACAGTTACGTAACAACATGTAATCTATTGTACAACTTAAAAAAGGGAAAACAAAATAAAGGGTTTATTTAAAAATTTCCCTGCTTCACAACACAACACAACATCCACCACTTACACCTACTCGTATCTATCTTATTCTATCTTTTTCTTTATAAACCCCCTGCAACATTAAGTTAAATGAAATGTTAATAATTAAAGTGAAATAATTTTATATGATATATGAAAAAAGAATAGATCTTTACCAATATTACATTACAATTAATGGAAGTCTAAGTATAATCCCTGATTGTAATACTCAAGGAGGTTCGATCAATAAATATTTGTGTGACTTCATTAAATGACCCTTGTTAAGTGTGGGCCAATTATTAGTCCGATTTTGGTTTGGTAATTATAGTAAATGGGCAAAAATTAATTTTGTTTCAATGAATTTCACTTTATTTGATAGATTGAGTATGAAAAATAATTTCATTCAATTTCGGCCCGAATGTTCTGTTTTAAGTGATCAATTGTTTAAAATTTGATCGCAGCTGCGCGCATGTCAATGGACATTGCCAAAATTTAATTTCTTTTAAATTTTTTATACAATTTTTGTGGCCATCTACATTCAAATAAGTTTTTATTTTTTTCAAAGAAAAGCGTTCCATATTCGTTCAGCGGAAGGTTAAAATTAAACTACTCTCAACAATTTATGGCGCTCAAATTGACAGCGTCATTAACAACAGGGAGTTAAAAATCGGACCAATAAATGACCCACCAAGTAAGTGTATATAACACGTATTACATATTATTATTAAAGTGAAAGATCTCATAAACTGTACTATATACAGAGATAATCAGCAGATAATTAAATAATTTAAACTAATATATCTATGTATCTATCGAATGCCTTATACTCTCAAAAACTTCAATCAAACATAATAGAATAATATTAGAAGAGCCAAGCAAAATGGAGAAAAAATATTTAAAAACTTATGTTTCTTGCAAGACACTCAATCTCTGGTAGATTTATGGAAATATTTACAGTGTGGAAAGAAGGTCATAAAAATCAAATAGCCCACATATTTTTTGAACCAAAATATAAACAAATCTTTATCAGCATAACAACAAATCTCATAAGTAAAAATTAGTATTTTAAATTGTTCGTATATTATGCGCTTTCATACCCTTCATCTGATTGCATAGAAATTTTGTGAATGTGTATGGTTGGTTCTCGTCTTCAAACATAGGATAGATTTTGTCTCGATATGTGACCCCATTCTAGAGATGCGGTATATTTAAACAACCCCAACCCCAACCCCAACCCCAACCCCTAAAAGTATAATACAAAAATTAAATAAAAAAAATTTCATTTTCTGTTATTTAAACTGTGTTCTTTGTTGATATTCAAAGTGTAACAGAGAAAATATAGTGATACTATGAAAGGAAAGAACCCAACAAATATAAGAATGATATAGTTCTTTGAACTATACAAACCTCTTATCACTCAACAAGTCTCCGATATGTCACATATGATTTCTGGATAGTACCAACCTTCAAACGATACGTGTCAAAATTTCATGACATTCTAACAATTAGTTTAAAGTTTATTGCGATTTTAGTGACTCCAGTTTGGTGGATTGACAAGCTCTGCACTTGGAAAATCAATTGAATATAAACGCGATAGTCCAAAATCGGCAGTTGTTCCAGAATATATGAAAAATGTTTACAAAATAATTTTGATATACCTAAAAGTTAAGTTCCATAAGATAGCTGACACGTTAAAGATATCAGAAGGTAAACACACAATTTACATGAAAATTTAATTTCAACAAAGCGTAAGTTGCGGACCAAAAAAAAAAAAATAAAAACGCTTGTTGACGATTCAAACCAGATAAAGAGGATTTATTGTATTTGTATGCCTAATTCAATGAAATATGGACCCATTATTATTTACATCTGAACCAAAAAGATTGTCATCTGAGTGGACAGCAATCAATGAAAGTCGTCTAAAATTACCAAAAACTCACATATCAACTGGCAAGGTTATGGCTTCTGTATTTTTGGAATTTTGATCATCGACTATTACTAGCGAATATTACTTCATTAATAACAATTTAATGTAATTAATATTTACAATAAATATATTTGTTTTTGTTTTTTTAATTATTTAATCAATTTCTTGTGATATTTTACTAAAACAACTTATATGTCGATTCTATAATTATTTTGTTACCGATTTAACTTTGCGAGTGAAGCGAGTCCTTGTTTCTTGTCTTTCTTCTTGCTTTGTCATTCTATGACTAAAGGTACCCATTGATACGTCCAATGCTTGATCAAATGTGGAAGCTATTTGACTTGTCAATGCTTCAATAAAATCAAAACGTTTTGATTTTCTTCAAATCACTCTCTCTCTCTCTCTCTCTCTCTCTCTCTCTCTCTCTCTCTCTCTTCATTTTTGCATTTGAGGAGCCATTTGATGTGTTGGTGTCGAAATCTCCTCATTGTGATGAAAGTGTTGTTGTAAATAAACGTATTGCTGACAGCAGATAAGTAAAGAAAAGCAAATTGACGTAGGAAAGCAAACAAAAACGAAATGATTTTGATGATTAAAAATGAATTTAAGGATTTTATTTAAAAAAAAAAATAATATTTAATAATAAATTGAAATTATTAATAAATATTGTACAATAGTATTTTATTAACATGTAAAATATTAAAAAATTAACTATTAATTCAAAAAATTTAATCTTTTTTTTTGTTTTTTTTTTATTAATTATTTAAAAATGTCCTTGTTTTTTTTATTTGTGATTGTTTATAAAATTTTTATGTAGTGAAATTTAAAATATTTTTATATAAAATTAATTAATTAATAGTTTTTAAGAAATAAATTATATCAAATTAAGGTATATTGCCACCGACAAAGACCATAAATATAAATAGTTAAGGGTCTCTGCCGCCGCACGTTCGCTGTGTGCACTCGTTGCTGCCTTCAAAGAGAAATAAAAATTAAAAGTTTTTTATTTAACGAACGAAATTTGATTTACTTGATGGGCAATTCATTAAGCGATTTGATCAAGCAAAATTTGGACGTGTCGATGGGTACCTTTAGCTTAAGTAAACATAGTTGTCTCTGTCTAACACAAGAACAAGGCCACGCTCAACAATAGCATTAGCAATTGTCTCACTCACAATATTATGCTCTTTAGTGTAGCGCAACAACATTTAACCGTCGCATCCTAGCAGACTGATAGGGAATTCTCATTATCATTATTTTTAGTGTTGCGCAAGGACAATTTTCCCACGCACCTTAGAAATCAATTTGAAATCCATTCTTCTCCTATACATAAATTTCTGAATCAAACCATAGTCCACGGAATATAAAATTACACTACCAAAAAAAGATATTATTGGTGTAATAGATGTTACAAGTAATGACAAATATTATTTTTGTTTTGAAAGTATACCGTACGAAGCCAAAACTACTAGAACCTTGGAATCATTGCTTAGATTGAACGAAACATAGGAAGAAACCATTGCAATTGAATGAATTCATAGGAGAAATTGAAAACTCAGATTATAGTCTCTAATTAAATGCTTATTGGAAATATGTAAGTTGTTGTTTAAGTCGAGTGATTTGTGATTTGGGTTTCTCAATCCTTACAAGTACCCTGCAATATGGGAATAGATCGATCATCTAATGGGTCTAACAAAACAAGAAACATTCTCTTTTTGAATGGTGATTTCGGAAATACTACTGTATTAAGAATGAGTGCATGCTCTCCTTGTGTACAATATTTAATAGCTTCAAATATCTTACTGGGTTTTTTTTTTTTTTTTTTTTTGTAGAACCATTTTAATGTTCCGTTCAATCCTCAATTATTGGCTAAGATGCCACAATAGAACTTCGCTATCAAAGTGGTGATGGTGAAGAATTGATTTTCCTCTCTTAAAAAGCTTACTAAACTTAGCAAAAATATGAATCTTTCAACCGTCAAGGACAAGACAGATGATTACATATTTCTTTTATGATTAGATTTTGGAACCATCTGGTGATAAAAAAAATACTGCAATCATATAGGATGATCCATTGGAAATGCTATGAAAGCCGTGGTGCAATAATAAATACTTATAGTATAACTATAATGTTCCACTTAATTTGAAGGTCTTATCCCTGGGTAACCGAAGTTATACCTCATTTGGTAGTCCTCCGGAGAAATAACTCAGTCAGTATGTATTTGCTTGAGATAGTTGAGATAGTAAAGAACAAATTTAAATTATACTTATTATAATTTTCAACTATTTTATATGTCAAATCATTGAAATATTCAAAAAATCGAGTAACCTTTACTAAAAGATTCAAACAGTCTACACAATTCCTTTAATCTTCTATATTCTGTCTACAAAATTACTTCCATCAAAATTTTCTTCTACATTAATTTATTCATGACTTCAAAATTTTAATATATTAATTTAAAAAAATTGTTTCCGTTTATTAAACTGATTGCTACAAAGACAAATACATAGAGCAAAATGACTTTGAAGGATCACCGCCATTTACTCACAACACTTGTGCTCACCATTTTATCACATTTAATGAAATGGCGACTACTCGTTTGGGACCAGAAACCGGATTTGTCTTCTGTACTCTTCGTTTTCTTCCTTACGGTGAGTCTACATGGAATACGTAACAAAAATGATTGGAATCCAAGGCGCAGCATTCAACAAATGGTCATGGAAACAATGATTTTGTTGTTTGCTTGCGATATACTAACGTATGTCGCTTGGGAGCTCCCAGGAGACATATTGTGGGAATTGTTGTTTAACATATTGCATACGTCCGTGGGTGCATGGTTGCGAGAATTTTCGCCACCCATATTTTTCTTTATAATACGTGATTTAATATATCTATGCAAGATCGCACTCTCAGTTTATGTAGCTTACAAAGCCATAACTAAATCGCAATTGTGTATTGCCCTATGCCCTTGCATGAGTGGACCAAATGTTTGTGGTAGTGTTGATTTAATATGCTACTCAAATCTTGAACAAACCAGAACCAGAACAAAACAAATCATTCCAGAAAAACCAACGAAAAGAGAACGCACTAAGAGCGGATCCTCACGCGGAAGATGTTAAAAACCATTCACCCATTTCAAATCTTCATATCATCCCTGGGAAGATGTTAAGAAAGTCATAAGGATTGCTGATATGAATGAATAAGTAAACAGTATTTGTCAGGAAGAGAGCCAACGCAAAAATCACAAAAATCAAAACTCATAAGTGATGAAATTGCACTCAGACCAGAAATAAATCAATAATATGTAGATATAAAATAGTATTTCATGCTTACGCCTTGAAGAAAACCGTTAAAAAATATATTAAATAAATTCTGAGTGTCAAAAAAAACATATAACTTCTTTCTTTTTTTAGAGAAGATTGGATTCTTTTCTTAAATTTAGATATAATGGCTAAGTGTGTATTTTAAGTGTCTAATATGATCAGATAAATTAACTGTGATTCATTTATGAAATTAGTCTGCATCTAAATATTCTATTACTATAAACTCCATTTCAAGAAGTTGCTGGGCTCTATTACAATATCTAAATAGTGGCAATGTATGTATATTTCTTCTAAAATCAATTATCTCATGTACCTTTACTTACTGAAGTGAATACCTCATTTAAATGGCTAAGAAAGAAGATATTTATAAAATTGCAGTCGCACTGAATCCACAACACAGTCAAAAACAACAATTGACGCCTGTCTTTCAAAGATATACTGATTAACTTCAAACCAAAGCATTCATTTCATACTTAAATTATCATAAACCACTTGTGTCTTTTGTTGAAATTGAAAACATAAATAATAAAATTTAAAATAAATTTTAAACTTGGTACCAATATTATAATAAATAAACCCTATTGGTCTCATAGTGATGGAGTTTGGTTTCTTGAAGGTTGTTTTTCAGATGAATCATATATTTTCCAGAAATTTCCATTCCATTTGTTTGTATAACCAAATAAGAAAACAGCTGTTTCAAAATGGAGGCCTCTGATGTAATCGATATTTCAAAGTGACCGTGAACTTTTTCCGTAATTGGTCGCAAACATCACCCATTGAAAATAGTAATTTGCAAGCGATTGGCAACCCAGTTAGAACACGTGTTCAAACAATATTACAAGTACCTTGTGCAAAAAAAAAAATTTTTCTTAAAAAAAAAATCTAAAAAAGAAAAAAAACATGGATAATGAGATAATTATTATCTCAGATAGTGAAGATGGTAATTCTGATGAATGTAAACAAAGAGATGTGTTTATATGTATTAATGTGATTCCTGTAAATGTCCATGATTTCATTGTAGTTGGCTCGAATGGTACATTACCATATAACCTTATAAAGAGCAAGGGAAAAAACATGGACAACAAAATAATTATTATTTCTGATAGTGATGATGAAGAAACAGGTAATTCTGATGATTGTAAACAAAGAGATGTGTTTATATGTATTAATGTGATTCCTGTAAATGTCCATTATTTCATTGCAGTTGGATCGAATAACCTAAAAAAGCGCAAGGGAAGTCCATCAAGTAATGGTCCATCAAACGCAAAAAAAGTTAAGACAGAGCGTCCTACTGAATCTCAATCAACATTGGCAACAACAGAAATAGATGGACAGAATACTCGCCACATGACCACCGTGGCAACACAAACAGAAAACGATGAGACTAAGACGAGTATATTCACTGAAACTTGGAACAGATGCACAATTGTTTAATTAATCTCGATCTCAATTGTTAATATTCTAGTTTATTTACTAAATGAATTGAGTAATAAAACAATAAAATCATCTCAGTAGTTAATTATTTATTTCATTTGTTGTAGTAGGGTGATTATGGAATAGGCACCTTTCATTACCTGTTAACACAAAACACACTAACATTGTTATATGTTTGATTTTATAATTATAAAAATAAGAACTAATGCTCACCGTCACAAATGTCGAGATACATAGGGGTATTAATTTTACAGACACCATCTCAGTCACTTTCTGTGAACGATGTAGGATCTGTAGTAGTGTACGCTGGAACTTGATATCCTGTTCATACCAATTTGATAAGTAGATGGTAATTGTAAGCTGTTCGCATTCATGGAAAAGTGCTTCTCCTGAGTAGCAAATAACAAAAGACTCCATGCAAACTGCCACGAAGAATATCATCATATTAAAGATTTCCAAATAGGTCGAGTCAATGAAAAATATGAAACAAATTAATATTGTTGTAGTGACTGCCGTTTCAATAAATTGAAAGAAACATGTTAAGGACATAATTTCATTGATCTTCATCAATAGTTTCAATATGGTCTTATGATCCTCATTGTAAGCATGGCATCATTTAAGAACTGTTTGTCGTTCCTCTTGATTGCCTGCTACTTATTTACTAATGATGAAGAAGGTGCCACACCTGAATGATGACATTGCATGACTCTCTGCAGAGCAATCTCTGTGTTCCAATTTTTGTAGTTGAAAAACACTTCAAGTTTTATGTTGTTATTTTTTGTTGCTTTTATTTTCCCAGTCACAAGTTTTGACCAAATAAATTACAATAATAACAGAAATATAACAATAATGTGGTTGTGTTACTGAAAAATACATAAGTACAAGTATGAAAATGAAAATGAAGATGAAGATGAGAATGATGAAGTGGACTACGACCAAAAAACCAAAGGCTAAGAAAAGTGAGCAAGTAAAACTGAACTGAACTGAACTGAACTGAGTAACAATATACAAAGAAAAACACAATAACAATATTTTGAAACAAACTTTAACTTAAATTATCTGAAATAATAATAACAACAGCAACACAACAACAACAACAACATAAATAACAATGAAAACCATGAAGTGAAATAAAAGAAATTGGCATTATTTCAATGAAACTTATTCAAAGTCAATTGCCAACAGGCACTGACAGCAACAATGGCAACAACCGTCAATAAAAGCAGCAACAACAAAAGTAATAAGAGAAAATGCGTTATAAAACTTATAAAACGCTAAAAGCGTTTCAAAGCCAACAAGAGCTCAAGCGAGCTTGATCTCAGTAAACAACGTACAACAACCTCTTCGGGGCCCCGCTCTGCTCAATATGTCCACAACATAGTAAGTTGTTATTATAATTTGGCCGCAAAAATCGCGTCCAAAAGCGCGTTGTACCACAATTCAGTCTGCAAGTGGTCGCTCACTTCCAAGTCACCATCACCATCACCACCACATCCCATCAACATCAACAACACCACCACCACTAGATCGCCACTACCAACTTCCAATTTATACTATTGCCTTAAAGTCGCTCAAATCGCCTCGCTCAATGGCTTGTCGTCATTTCATGGAAAACTTTTGTAAGCGGAAATCGTAATGAATAATTTTCCAACTTTTACGCCTCCTTACTCTTACTCTTAATCAGATCTGATTTCCTCTCTACCCTATTCTATCTTTATCTAGTTGGTATGGTGGGAGAAGGGGGGGTTGGTGGAGAAGGCTTGACATGGCACATGGCACAAACCAACCAACATTCAGCATTCATACATTTTTCTATGTACTACAAGTATATGATATATTCATTTACTCCTGTTGCTCTCTGTTTCCCCCGATTTGTTGTGAAATTGTAAACAACAACAGTTTTGGTCAGGAGTAACATTCATACAAATAAATATATATATCTATATATATAAATGTAATTCTCTTGTTGCAGCTTAGACGTGATTTTATGTGACACTTTGTCTGTCTCTCTGTCTGTAAGTCAATCGTCAATACGAATAAGCAATTTGAATTGAATTTGTTCTTGTAAACAAATATCAGATATGTAAAAATAAATATAAATCATTTAATTATCGAGTATGTGCTAGAAAATAATTTCGCCCAAAAAAAAAAAAAACGTAAGTTTGCTAGAAAACTTGGAGATCTCATTATTGACAACTTGACAAGTGTCATGCCTCAGTGTAAGCACACTGTTCGCTGATTCCTCCACATTTATTTTAATGTTCCAATGCTTGGACCAGGCGTGGCATCTTATAGCGTATGGCCATGATTCGAATCATTAATGATGCGAACATTGATCCGAATCACAATCGACAACAACCACAAGGCAAATTACGTCATTCAGGAGTTGTTGTTATAGAAATTGATTTAAATTATCGTCGAATCAAGAATTGATTCGCCTTTGATTCAGAATTGACGATGGTCACTCGCATTAGTGTTGAACAATTTCTGCCTTTTTTTTTAGATCATTTTTGACTGTCTTTCTTTTATTTTTTTTTGTTCCGCTCCATCAAAAAACAGCTGATCATTTAAATTAAATTATAAATTATAATTTTTTTTTTTAAATTTTAATAAAACAAGTAGCTGGAATAAAGAAAAGCAAGCTTTCGTAATGGTTCGTGTTATTCGTGCACAACGTAAAGACAATGGGTCTGTCTTTAAGGCCCATGTCTAGAAACGCAAGCTCTGTTTGTTGAATTTCGCTGAGCGTTCCAGTTATATTTGCGGTGTTGTTAATGACATCTTGAACGATTCTGGCCGTGGTTCACAACTTGCTGTCGAACCACTACCGCTACAAGATCCGCAAGGAGCTCTTCATTGCCCCTGATGGTATGCACCCTGGCCATTTCGTCTATGTAATGCCATTGTCTTAGATGCCTGAAGGTACCATCATCTGCAATCTGATCTGCAATCTGAAGGAAAAGACTGGTGATTGTGGCCGTTGGGAGCGTTCCTCTGGCAACTATGCCACAACAGTTTTTGCCCATAATCAGGACACCACAAAGACTCGTGTGAAGCTTTCATCAGGTGCCAAGAAGTTTGTTCCCTCAACCAACCGTGCTATAGTCGGCATTGTTGCTGGTGGCGGTCGTATTACACAAATGGTCGTGCATACCACAAATGCAAGGTTAAGCGTAACAACTGGCTTAAGATGCGTGGTGTTGCTATGAACCCAGTCGATCATCCTCATGGTGGTGATAACCATCAACATATAGGTAAAGCTTCTACATTAAGCGTGGTATATCTGCTGGCCGTAACGTCGGTTTTATTGCTTCCCGTCGTAATGGTAAAATTCGTGGTGATAAGGGCGATCCCAAGGAGAAGTAAACTACATACTACTGGTAATACTGATCAGAAGAAGATATGTGAATATTGTTAGTGGAGGATTGGCAGATGTGTATGGATATAGTACTCTTGTATTTTTCACACAATTTCCATTTTAATTTTATACACAACGTTCAATTTGTATGTAGTATATCCAAAACAAATAACAGATGTTTATCATTTATTTGGCCAGTCTGAACGCCAAAATGGATCATCGAGATTCAGTTCACTATTAGTAAGAATTCGCGTAACGAGTCTGAAACTTCTTGGGGCTACTAAGATGGCTGCATGATATAGCAAATATAGTAATGATAATTTCAACGTTGTCATCTATTGAGATGTCTAACGTAAGTATATAACGAGATGAGAAAATAAAATTTTATTTATTGCACATTCTTCATATTTGTAGTACATAAGGTAGCTAGGTAGATAGGTTAAGTGGCTACAAAACAAAACATTAATGCCATCGTAGCCAATAGTTGGGATCGTTGCAATCTCCGCTATCCGGAGACTAGCTATGTATGTACAAATATTTCACCTTCCTGACTAAACCATTTCGAACACCTGACAAGGATAGGGAAATTAAAATTATCTTATATGAGCTTCTAACTTGATTTTACTATACAAATTATATATCAACATACATAAGATTGATCCATTGTGATGATCATAATAAATGGTTAACAAAAATGAGTAGTGATAAATATAAAATATTATATTGTATAAATGTAGGAGGCTTATTTATGGTGAAAGATAGATAAACCAGTTTACTTGTTGCTTATTAAAAAAGACTTTGTACATATGTCATAGTTGTTGTTGTTGTTGTTGTTGTTGTTATTGTTATATTATTTTTGCTATTATTGGACAACTTTTTCAGTTCAGTTCAGATGAGTTTATGTAGTTTGTTTTACTTGAGTTAAAAATGCGACGGCGACGATGACGATTAAGACGACGCCTGTTTCCGCGAAAATAATTGGCAATGGGGTTTCAGCTCTTGAAAACTATTTTTACTTACAATATTTTACTATTTATTTGTGCAATTTTCTTTTTTGGCCTCATGACAAACTTGCAACAAGTTGCTGATGTTATGTTGCCCATGTTGCTGATGTGTCTTCAACCTGTTTGGTTTTTTTTTTTTTTTTTTTTGTTTTTTTTTTTGAAGTAGATAGTAGATAGTTGCCAAATGTGGTTGAGCTGATTTACTTTTAAGATGCACGCCAATTCCGAATGAGTCCGATTTCAAATCCCAAGTTCCATTATGTCCACTTAAACCACTTTCACTCTCTTTCTTCCCCAGACAGTCATCGATACACACATATTTGCACTCGTAATACACATATGGCAATAAAGAAATAGAAAAAAATAACGAATGAAAAAAAAAAAGATACCTTCAAACACTTGTTTTTGTCTCTTACATAACAAAACTCAATTTAATTCAACTCAACTAAATTCAATTGCACATTGCACATTAGAGAAACATCGGGACAAATCCAGAAAGAAAAAAAACTCGTAAAATTATACAATATTATTTTTGGTTTTGTTTCGTTATTCGTTGTGCGTTAATCTTTTAGAAAACGAACAAAAAATTTTAAAGAAAATATGAAGAAAATTTTTTGTTAGTAAAAAAAAAAAAAAACTTAAAAATAATTAATGATCAAAATGATTTTAATTTCCTGTTTCATGTTACAATTCTCATCTCGTCTCGTCTCATCTCATCTCATCTCTCGTTCGTTACTTTAACTTCAATAATTGCCATCACTTGATCCAAGCTAATTTTATAGGTTTTACTTTACATTACTAATCAACTAACAACCAACATTTGATGATCAAAAAAAAAAATATAGACACAAAATCTTTTTCATTTTACTCGTATTGTGCATAATTTATGTACTCGTATTTATTAAAGAAACACACACACACACACACACACAATTGACTTGATTTGACAAGTGTAACAGGATTTGGAACTGGGACTGGGACGATAAATGCATGCAAATTAAGTCAAATCAAATATGTAGGCTTATCATATAAATATATAATTTAATATATGCGGAAGGTTTTCTCAAATGCAATTATATTGAAAGCTATAATACTAATCAGCTTAACTCCAACACATTATCACCACAACCATGCAATGTGATTCAGCAACTAAAAAATTACTACCCTATAATGGATGTGTCCAGGTTCCGCTTCAATATTGTATATATGTTTTTTTCAGTTTTCATTGATTTCTGTTGTCTTACAGACTAAGCATAAATAGGTCTAAGCAATAATAGATTAGTAGGATAGCGAAGTGGTCGATCACCATGCTAGAAGAAAGACAAAAAAAATAGAGATGAAACATATATAGCTTATACGTCGTAGTTTTTAAAAATCCGGTATACGGCCGGATACTTGTAAATTATCCGGTAACTATCCAAGTTACCAAGGATCTGGAAGTACAATTTTCAATCACTTTTCGCCGGATTTTAGATTTGTGCTGGTCAAGTGCCGGATACTTGTAAATTATCCGGAAACTATCCAGTATCCGGCCGTTGACCAGCACAAATACTTCATGAAGCTCAAGGATCTGGAAGTCCAATTTTCACTCACTTTTCGCCAGAATTTAGATATGTGCCGGTCAACGGCCACATACTTGTAAATTATCCGGTAACTATCCAGTAAAAATCCGGCAAAAAATGAGTGAAAATTGGACTACCAGATCCGAGAGCTTCATGAAGTATTGTACTCCTTTCCTTATCAAAACGATAACTTGCGCTTTAAAATCAAAAGCAAAGACAATTTTTTTATGTTCAATACTTGAATTCTCTTACGAATTTTTCAATTTGAACTCGTCGTTTCGAATATTTCAATTAATTGTTTCGAATGATAAATCTGTTCAGGCAAAGTAGTCTTCCAGTCTTCAAAATAATGTAATTATTCTTTTTTTTTTTTATAAATATTTTTTATTTTTCAATAGTTCAGATATTAAGTATAAGTTAAGATAAGTTGTATAAAATATTTTCCTTATCCAATTGAAAAAACCACTCTAGAAAATAAAGACTTTTGATAGCGGGCATGTGCATCTGGACCACCAAACTTCTTTGGTTCGGAGCGACGCGGGTCTCCAATTAGCAAAATTCTGTCATACCTAAGAAGAATGTTTTGGACGCTTCTTTAACGAATTTTTGGTAGAAGGCTACTAAAACCTTAGAGATAACTTGACGAATTGCATAGATCTGGTCAACATGTCCACCTTCGCTAACGCGCACTCGAATTTCAATGCCACCAAATTTCTCTTTATTGAGCAATAAAATCGGTTCTTGTAATGTTTACTAAAGAGCTGTGGGTTCAATTTGATCTAAGGGGCGCCCATTTACTTTCATCAAACCACTGCCCACGCTTGCAATACGCAACTTGTGTGGCAGTTTTATTGCAGCCAAAGATCTGGACAGCTTGAACTGATTCTCTACGCTTTTGCTGCATTTCGTTTGTTGAGCTGAGTAGGAAAAAAAAGAACTAATTCAAATTTGCTGACTAATCTTTACATATCACCTTAGTTTTTGCGACAAAAACAAATTTGCATACATTGTGTTAAATTTTGTGCGATGCTACGGAACCCTCCGTGTGCGAGTCCGACTCACACTTGGCTGATTTTTTTAGTTTTTTATATTATTACTGATCTTCTAGTCGTAATCTTAAGCTATTACGTTAAATTGGCTATGTTCTTCGGTAAGGGAGATTTGACGGGTGTAGTTTCTTGAGACGTCTCGTTGTTCGAGAGTTGTCAAGAAGACTTATGGCTAAGTTATTGTATTTTAGTAAACATATCAGTTTACTTATGTCTTCCGAGAATTTTAGCATCAGGAGATCTTTATGAATGTTATCATTATGTATGTACCAGGGGGCCCAAGTTATTTTCTTTAAAGTTAAATTTTGGTATCGCTACAGTATTGCAATGTTCAATGTTCGGCTGATGTTCCCCAAAGTTTGATACCATAAGTCCAAACAGGCATTGTAAAGTCAACATTTATTTTGTATTGGATGAGCATGGATCTTCAGCCTATCAACCAATGCATTTGATGCGTTTTCAAGTCTCCTTGCTTTCTTTTGCTTACATTGTACTCTTTCCATGTCAATATCAAGCCAAATGCTTAAATATTTTACTTTATATATTTTGCATATTATGACTCCGTTGAAGCGATCCCTTGTACCGATGAGCAATTGTCTGTGTTTACCACTATGTTCCATGTTGACATCAAGTCTTGAATTTTGTTGAGTTGCCTTTGTAGCAGTTGGGTTGCTACTCTTACTCTGTGTGACGTAGCAAGTATTTCTGTATCGTCTGCGAATGTGGATATGGTTATCACGTCGCATCTTGAGTCCAGCATGTCATCTGTGTATATGGTATAGAGCAGTGGACCCAATAAGCTAACTTGTGGGACGTCTGTTCGTCGATACGTCAGTCCGTCTGTCTGTCTGTCTGTCTGTCTGTCTGTCAGCCTGTATGTCTGTCTGTATGTATGCAAACTAGTCCCTCAGTTTTTGAGGTAGAGAGCTGAATGCAAGGAGGAGGAGGATGTACTTCCCATTTCACATGTTCGTAAGTGCACTGGTCAAACAGCAAATAGTAAATTTAAGTTCAATTACTTCTTCACATATCTATATTTTTGTTGTCAATTTATTGGATTAGTTTCTTGGCGGCATAAAAGGAACTTACATAAGCATACGTTTTAGTTTTCGAGGTAGATGATATCATAAAGTTATCATCAAAATTAATACAAACTGAATACAGATTCATGCGAAGAACTTTGCATATATGAAATAAACACTAAAAGATAAGGAAAATATTTTCTAAACAACAAAAAAAAACGAAAATTGAAAAAATTTGGAATACAAAAGGAAAAGCAAAAGATAAAATCCTCCCAACCAAGAAGTTAAATCACAAATGTGCACATCATGTACATAGTAATTGTTATCAAGTTATGCAAAGTAACTAAACCATCTGTAAACGAACAATAATATTCATGGGCGTACCAAACTTTTGGCTTGGAAAGGAGGAAAAAATGAAAAGTTCCTTTGCACTTAACAATACATTTAATATTTAAGCTCACTCGACCCAAGTTGGTGCAGTTTAGGACCAGGGAGAGTACGCCCGTGTTAGCATCAGTAGTGGTTTCGTAATTATTCACTCTTCAGATATGTCACAGCTGTGCTTTTGTTTAGATGAGAAAGAATAGATAATTTTTTTTTTGTATCAATAGAACAATTGCTTAGAAAAAAGAAAATTAGATAAGTAGATACATGGAATGCAATAGAGTGGTAGCAAGTGACAGACGGCAACATGGCAGGAAGGCAGACAAGCTTCATTTAACGCTTAGAATTGTCATTAGTCATGGGTGGAAGATTATTAAGAATGAAAGAATAAAATATTAAAATGGGAAACAATGACAGACAATTAATTAATGCATATTTAAATTGTTGCTTTATTTTCCACTCTCGTTCATCAATTAAAATTAAACTGAATATTATGAAAGACAATTCTAATACCAAATCAATGATAATATGCATATTGTTATCTGAAACTTACAAGAGTTCATAGGATTCTATATTAAATATAATTAGTTTAACCCAAGTTTTTTACTACTGATTATGGTAAATGCAAATGCTATTGTGGCTTCATGTCGATCATTTAATGGATCACTTCTGACCGGTTTAGATTTAATACAATTTCTGTTATTACCATGCAGAATTCCATATTTTAATTTCAAACATTTTTGAATTTAATATAAATAAATGCGATGTTCTCACGATGCAAATTAAATTAAATTTAATAAATTTTTTTATTTATTTATTTAAATTTGATAAATCGCAATGTTTTGCTTGGACCAAAAAGTATAGGTAAGCAATATGATTAGGGTTAGTAAGACTATATCTAATATATAATATAATATATATATATATATATATAAAGAAAACCAAACCTAAAAATCATAGTCTCTTTCTATATTCACCGACTTAAGAAATGCTACCCTCTTGCCAGAAAATAAAATCAATGTTTCATCAAATACATTGTCTTGTCTATCTTTATTATACTCTTCATGCAGTGAATAGTATTATAAGTTTGTCATGAAGTTTGTAACACACAAAAGGAGATATCGGAGACCCCATAAAGTATATATATTCTTGATCTTGAGTTGATCTAGCCATGTCCGTCTGTCCGTTTGTATCTATGCAAAGAAGTCCCTCAGTTTTTGAGCAAGAGAGCTGAAATTTTACACGAAGCTTTCTTTGTACCGTACGCAGTACATTTATCGGAATCTGCGGACCACTAGAGTGGGTACCCCCATACAAACCTGGATCCAAATTCATGTTCTTATTAGAAAAACTGTCTTGTTTTTTGCATTATCGGACATTTGGACACTTTAAGTGTCTCACCCTTATCCACCAACCTTATAAATTCAAGACACTCGGACTGCTATTACAACTTCGGCATAATCTTCTTTTCTGATTATTGTTAATAATCGCATAATAAACAAAGTTTACAAATTTTTTGGGATCGATCTTAGTTTGCTTTGCCACCGAGCATTATTTGCCAGTGATCTGAAATCAACTACTATGCTAACCAATTAGATTATGAATATATTTAGGCGATTTCCAGAAACACCTCCTAATATATTGATCCCTATGATCATTAATCTTGTTGCTTTTAGCTATAATCTGCTGTACTTATTAAAAATAATAATAACGAAATGAAGTCAATCGCAAAGAAAAGGGAATGGAACCACTGTGGTGTCCCGGAAGAACACCAACTTATAGGCCTAGAATCGTCAAGCCTATAATACAATATAAACAACAAATTTTCTTTATAAATCTAAATGCTAAGTCTGCACACATGTACTAAGTGTACTAAGTGTAAATGGAAACAGGTGATTTTGCATGTCGATATGAGAACGAGAAAACTTGAAAAAGATAATTATATTTTACAATCTTCATAATGTTGATATTGATGATTATCATCAATGTGATGTGAATCGTGGTGATGTCGTAATGTGAATAGCGATATGTGCATCACTTCCCTAAGACAAGAATTGCAAAAGCAGCAATAACAAAGATACCTTTAGCTCGCCATTTATGTGAAAAGTGGCCGCGTTTAAATGCGTTTTTCTTTGTCTGCATTTCATTTAATTTTTTTTTTTTTTTTTTGCTTTCTTTGCCGCATACCGGCGAAGGTGTTTGCACCCAATCTTTCTTTGCTTTAAGTGCTCTGCTCCCAATTTCAATCTTTGTTAGCTGCTTTGGTGCTGGCGGTGCGATCTGCAACAGACAACAAACAACCAAAGACAGGCAGATTGCATGCCACAGCGACAACAAAAACGCAACAGCGCCGCCGCAGCTGCAACATAAACAGAAACGATAAACTATAAAACGCCATACAAGAGTAGCGGCAATTTCACTCTCACTTTGTTACTTCAAAGACCAATACGACGAACGACGCGTGACAACGATAACACAAACATCAAGCAACAAATAACAAAAATTATATAACATCAACCAAGAAAACGGGAAAGAAAAAGGAAATACCGAAATCAAAATCAAAATCAAAATCAAAAGAAAACACTGAAAAATATTATAAATAAATAAATGAAAACGCGCCAAAACTCAGGCAAAGTGAATGCATATTTGTTATTTATTTTTTTTTTAGTTTTTTTAGTTTTTTTTTTTTTTTTTAGAAAGAAAGTGCACGCGATTTTTCATATAAATGTTGCATGCTGTTTTAAACGCAAGCGATTTTGATAAACAAATTTCAAGCGTTTTAAAACGCTCAAAGTGAAATACAATAACACAGATTTTTGTTTCCATTTGTCTTTTATGCTTCAAAAAAAATTATAATAATAATAAATGCAAAACAGTGTATGAACATAATAAAAAAAAAAAAAAAAATTCCAAAAAAAAATTAAAAAATAAAACAAATAATAATAAATAAGATAAAATAAATATTTATAAAGCAAGATAAATATTAATATATATAAAAATATAGTAGTAGTAAAGAGCAACAAAAAAAAAAAAAAAAATTAAATAACCAAGAGAACATTAACTTTGGTACATCGAAACTTGCGTACACCCTGACAAATTTTAACAGAATTTTTATGACAATCTAAACCAATTGCTTCTTTGATTTGTCCAAATTTAATACTCGTATACTTGTGAAATGATCAGTTTAAACAAATTACTTCTTCCAGAAATTGTGGGACAAGGATATATGAATAAAAAATAAAAACCCAAGGGAGAACATGGTTGCTTCTCTTCTTTTTTTTTCTTTGAGACACATATTACATAGTATGAGTTATGTCAATTATATTTTAGATCTGTCCATTTTTTTATATTGACTCACTTATATAAAATGGTCATTTCAATTATACTAATGTAGAATGTTAAAAATATTAGAAGAAATACTTTTGCTTTTTACTATTTACGAAAAAGTTCTTCCAATAATTGGAGAACTTATGTTTTGCCATACTACTCAGCACTATTATTTATCAAACAAAACATGTCTCTATTAAATTTTAATTCGATAACTCAAAAATTGAAATTCATGGAAAATCCTTTCTACTTTTCACTACTCCATTTGTTCTTTTAAATGTTACATATATCGCGTCAAAGTGATTTTAGCCCATCAAATTAGTGTAATAAAGTTAGGTATTCTATTTAATTAATGAGTATATGCATGATTTTGTGTTCATTATTGTTTAATTAAGATTGAATTTTTTTATTACTTGGCCAAACAAATTAATATTTTTTTTTTTTTAATTATACTTTAATTTGTTTTAAAATTTATTTCATCAATTTTTTTTTATTTTTTTTTTTTTTTTCTTAAAACAAAAAATTCAATGTTTTTCATATTGAAAATAATGATTTTTTAATTATTTATATGTATTTTGTAAAATTTCTTTTAGTTTCCACTATAATTTTCATTAAAATTTAGTTTAGCTGATGAAATGATTTGCAATGATAGTTGTATCCATTCTTTTGTAACCATAAAGTTCCGACCGATTAGACAAATAATTGATACATATAACACTGCTTTAGATTGTTTAACTTTGACTGTCAGTATCAACTTACTACGATATCCTGTTATTCATCAAGAATTCCAGAATCCTCCTCGGAGATAAGCCTGCGATATCATTTGGTTCCATGTACTGGGAACCCAACTAACGGAGTCTGGTCCAAATTAGACTATCACAGGGGCATAGAACATGCTCTGCTGTGTCCTCGTCCTCATTGCACTGTCTAGTACATTGATCATTGTGACTGACACTCTACAATGAGTGGTTAAGAAGCCCGAAAGTAGCTGTGTCAGTCAGTCACTCTCAATAACTCCCTTGCTCATTTTCGAGTCGAGAGCTGGTGGGCATGAATTGATTGATTTTTGCAACTCTAATATTGTCAGTATTGATCCAATATTGATGCGATATATTAGCAAATCATTATTCGATACTTGCCTTAGTAGAACTGCAAGGCAGCCCGCAGAATGGTTCAGGTCCACTGAGGACGTTTGCAGCTTCTTTGCTGGCGAGTTAATCTGCCTCTTTGTTCCCAAGGTACCCACTACAATGTCCAGGCATCCAAATAAGATTGACATAGTTATTTGAAGCTAATGACATAAGTAACATTAAGCAGCCCCAAACAATCTTTGAATGGAATTCGAAAGCGTTGATTAAATGTAGTGAAGCTTTGATGTCCTTGTGAATAAGTAGTATGTGCTTATCTAAGTTGTTCTTCTCTAATACATAATTCAATAGCATGTACTTCTTCATGGAAGACTGAGTTCCCCTTGGCCCATGCTACTAAAAACCCGTCTTCTAGGGTTTTCCCCAAAGACTCCAGCTCCCACGCCAGTATCAGTTTTGGAACCATTCATCTTCAAAGACTTCATTGAAAAAGTATAACTTCTGTTAGATTTTAAACTAAGTACATATTATTTCAATATCTGAGCATTTAAATCATCAGAACAGGAGGTGTGAAAGTTATTTAAGCTTCAATTAATCGATATTAATGTTCTCGCCTTGGTTTTTTAATATGTTTAAAATATTTGTTTTCCTTTAGCAATTTATATAAGTTAAATTTACTGAGTCAAAATAGTATAAATTACAGTAAAACATCAATCATTAAATTAAATATTAAAACAACGAGAAAAGGAACATAATCCAATGATAATTAAAAAGGTATTTACATATAAATTTATTAATATTTTTTTTTTGATTTCATTTTAACACATAATAAAAATAACCATTATTCATTTTTATTCTACTTACTATAATGAAATTAATCGGTTTATTTCAATACAAAGTTTTTTTATAACTATAATACATTTGTAGATACATAGAACAAACCCATTTAAAGGGCTTAGGCACTTAATCTTTCATCCTACTACTATTACTTTCTTTCATCTCTTATCAATGTTTTAGTGTTACCAATGGTATATGTACATACAATTTATTTCCTCTGGAGATTGACTTATCATACAAATAGATATAATAATTCAAGCAAATTAAAGAATAAATCATCAGATTAAACTATAACAAGATAAAACTTATTCAAGCTAAAACAAGTTTGATTAATCCAATCGAAATAATAAAAGTCTAAATGCAAAAACTATGGAAATTGTGTTTAAAAATTTTGTATCTTCTTCTAGTAAAAATAATATCAAGAACCATGAAGCTAAGCTCTTAAACTCTAATAGTAATAGTAAAAATATTGCGATGAATGAAATAATAAGATCACTGATTCGATTCTCCTCACAAAACTGAAATCAAAGAAATTTGTTTACAAACTTAATTACTAATGTATATTTGAAATGGGGAAGTGGCAGGGGAACTAAATAATAAATCTTAAGTACTGAATTAGTTATCTTAAAAGAAATGACTAATTTGTCATCCTTTATCTACTCTTACATGTAATTTCTGATTTGCCCCTAGGAAGACCAAAAGCTATATACGCCCATGTACTTATATGGTAACTACTAAATTGTACATGTCATACTATATACTACATATAGTATAATACTATACTTTGTGGTATGAAGAGTATTGTATAACAAGTAAGCTTAACATAAATAAAACAATATACTTAATAATGGCATCACCCATTTTATGGTTTTTACAAATCCTTATAGGAGGAGGCCTCTCTTTAGGCCATTGAACAATGACAATGAAAAATTCCATTAAAAATAATAATAAAAATTAATAACAATTGTAAATGAATTGTAGTAAGTAGTATTTTATTTACTTACATGTAAAGAAATGGAATGGAATGATGGTGACTGACATCAAGTAAATGAGTTCATTTGATGTAATGAAAATTAACTCTATAAGAGTCATAGACATAAATAACAGTTAATAATAAATTATGTATGTATGTATAGTAGTATGTATGTAAATTAAACATGCGAATTCATTGGATTCAAGTGTAACAATTAAATTATTAATTACATTGATTAATCAAATTTAATTAAATTATTATAACATTTATTTAAAAATAACAGAAATAAATACTTGTGTAAGAAAAAAAAAATTAAATTGGATAAATCAAAGTAAAATCAATGAATGAATGGATGAATGAATGAATGAATGATATAAATAGTTAAACCTCTGCGCTTTGTAGGATTAAATCAATTTGATACTCATTAATAAGTGTATTAACAATTTTCATTTGCATTTGTTGTTATTATTTTTAATATTATTACTACTTATTTGTTGTTGACATTTGATTACAAATTGTCACTAATTGACTATTGATGAGATCCGGTTTAATGAATCAATGAAGGAAAAGTTATAGTATGTATACATAAAAATATACTCATCATATTAATTGGCAATTTTATAAATACATATACTCGTATATACATAAATATTAAGTACGTACGAATATATTTGTTTGATATTAATAATTATTAAATTTGAAAGAAGAAAAAAAATTATGTAATTAATTATGCATGAAAATACTCTCTGCTTTGAAAACATAAGTACGATATATCATTTGATTATGTACTCGGCAGTTCGAATGGTTTAAGTAATTTAAGTTGCCGTCTCCATACATTATATGTATGTATATACTTATACTTATGAATGCATAAAATACTCACATCTCAGATGTTTGTAGCAAATTTTTTTTTTTTTTTTTTTTAATTATTTATTATGAACCACTTAAACCAATTAAAGCTATAAAATCTTGTTGTAAGGACTGTAAGAAATTACAGAGATTGATTTAAAATCAGTTTAGAAAAGGGTCAAGTTTTATTAATTGAAACGGTGAGTTGCGTAGTTGCGTTCTGGTTAGTGACTCTGGATGGGGAGAGAAGTCTGTCATTGTATCGACTACTGTGAAAGTTTATTTCTTGGGAAATTGTAAGACATGCTGAGGTTGTTGTGAGCGTCGAGTTCCTGACGAATCATGGGGCATTGGTGATTGTCCTGAGGGCCTCATTTAAGACAATTTTAAGATTCAATTCCATGACTTTTTCTAATTTTCTGATGTGAAGTTTTATTAACTCTTTCAAGGATTAAACCCATTTTAAGCTTATTGAGAGTAGTATTAACAATTGTTAATACTCATTTCTTATTTTTATTATTAATATTTGAAACTTAATACATTTCTGGATTATCTTTTTTATTTTTAAACGACTTCAAGAAAAATTCTTGTTTATTTATTTTTTTAGCTGTTTTCTTTATTTGCAACTCTCCCGAAGGGGAGAACCAGCGAATGTTATGAGCTGAGACTGACTTGTTGTTGTTAAGCTATTTAGCTGTAGTAATGTAATATTAAAATATGAAGTCCTTTGGTTAGTCTTCCGGTATTCTGCAGGTTATTGTCCAACAAATTGACAACGATATGTTTTTCATACGATTCAAGCACGTTGATATTTTTATTGCTGAGGTTCACAATTTCTTCTGATACCATTAAAACCTGTAGCTCTCTGTGGATAACAGAGTTGCAGACATAGCATTCAGAGTTGACAATTCTCCTTAAACGGTTGGACTGTAAACTTTGTATGATTTGGCCTTTTGATTTTGAGATTATTCCCCAGAGTTCAATACCATAAGTTCAAACTGTTTTATAGAGCCACCTCATTTTGAATAGTTTGTGGTTCAGCTGTTTCCTTTTATTTCTAATGTGGGGTTTCTAGGTCAATATACATACTTACAATCATTTTAAATTAGTACAGAAATCAGGTATGCATTTCAGAGTAGTTTAATCAAAAGTACTTGTTTTTATAATCATTGCACATCTTTACTATCTAATGATAGGTAACAAACCAAATCCGCATATCCTATTTGCCAGCTAACATTAACCTTTAATATTGAGTGAGTGGCCTAACTCGAACCAGACAAACGTTTGACCGAGTCATTAGACTTTTATCTTTGACTGTCCTTTTGTCCTACTACTTTATCCCATCCTATCTGCTTTCTTTTTCTTACCCAACCATTTCACAGTGGACCAAAAGACCGATCTATCGGAACTAAATTAATATTGTCAAATATAAAGGAGTTATTACCTATTTGACTTGCCACCGACTTCACACCCCGATCAGTAGACTGCACATACCAATAATAATATTTCATTCAAATCTGCTATTTTTCGTTTTTTAATGTATTGATTTTTTGTGGTTTTTGAAGTTGGTTGAATTTTCTATTTTTTTTTAAGTTTGTTTATTTTTCCATTTTTAGTCTAAATTTCAGTAGGTAAGTAGTGCAGTATTTAGTTAAGTACCTATCAGACTTCTGCAATAAATATAAATAGATTCATATTAAATGCATTCATGCACAGTTCCAATTCCATATGTTCATATGGAATCCCGTTTATTTCTGCATTAACTTTTTCATTCTTTTCTCTTTGTCTACTTGCACTCCTTCATATTTCAATTAGCTTATTTTATTGACCGACCACACCTCACACCTCTTTGACGACACATGCATCATAACTTTCTCCTTTCTGACTCACACAAACATCTTAATTTTGTTCTACTTTATATTTTATATCTTTGAAAGAACTTTTAAAGTTTTAAATGATTTTCAAGAAATTAAAAGGTCTGATAGATTTTTAAAGAAGAGAATGATTAATATTCAATCCTAAGTAATTTAAGTGATTTAATTTTGCAAACTCTAAATATTTGTTTTTGAATCGAAATTACTACCTCAATAACAAGAATCTTTTAAATAGTGAGAGCAATTGTTTTTTGTTTTTTTTTTTTTTTTGTCAATTTGGAACATCATCAAAAGCCCGAAGAACATTTACACTTCAACTTGATTATGATGATGAAGTGGCTTTTATTAAATTCTATTGTATCGATTCAAATAATTTTTACTAACAATCTGATAATTAGTTAATTCAAGTGCTTAAATGTATGATATGTATGAATATGAAATAATAAGAAAGGATGTGTTCCGGGTCAGGGGTGCATTTGTGAGCGTACCTCATTTGGTTTTGGTGCCCCAAGTGAAAATCAGCCTTTGAAGTTCTAATACTTTTATGGTATATTTTATCATATTTTTCAGTTGACCCAGGAAATTTAAATTTGAAATGAAAGTGAAGGCTGAAAACCTTTCTGAGCGGCAAATGAATAAATTTTACTTATTTTTTTTTGTTTTTTTTTTTTTATATTTCTTGTAATAATGTCTGAAAAGAATGTCTCTTTGAAAGAGCAAATCTCGAAAACTAAGCGAGATATCGAAAAATTTTATTCAGTTTTTTCGTCTTATTTTGCCGAGTTCTACAAGAATAGAAAATATGAATACATAGAGTCGAACACAGAACCTTCCTTTTATTAAAATCTGACTATTAAGAAATTGATCCACAATTGATGGAGAAATAAGCTGAAAAACATAGAACAAACATACAATCGTATAAAAACATAAAAATAAATACAAGAACGAAACAAATGACATTGATATGATATGATATCATATCAACTCAACTCAACTCAACTCAACTAATCTTATTTGATTATAGTATTTTACAAAAATTATGAATTACAAAACTTTAATATTTCTCCATGATTATTTTAGCCATGTTTGCAACATCTTTTGTTGCTTTTACTGATTTCTGTTGTATGCAATGTGACTGGTGAAGGTTCATTGGAGACCGTAACTATATCACTAAAGCCCACAGATGCTGCTGCTGCACTTGAAACAACTAAACTATTACCCAGTTCAGTGGATTTAGAAAAGAGTAAAACAGAAAAGCGTGATTCTTCATTGCAAACGGGTAAGTTGTTGTTGGCACTGGCAATTCTCAATTCTTCAATTAAAATTGTTACTTTTAATCTCTAAAAAAAAAAAATAAAAAATAAAAAGCAACATTTTATGGCAAAGCAAAAGCATCAGAGCAACCGTTTCGTCCAATCTATGCACCATTGAATTATGCCCAGGAGCAGCAATCAAACGGCATTGGAGGTCACTTTGAGCCGACTACTGTGCGTTATGTAGCCGCAGAAGCATCGCCACAGGTCAGTAATGATGGAATAGAAAGTGGAAGTAAGACAAGAGCGGAAGTGTTCATTGATTTGAAGCAAATTAAAAAATCACAATCGAACGAAATCTAAAGCGGCTCATAGAAGTGCAATATCATTGTCGAATTGTTGGGTTCGTGCAATAAAATTAATCGTTTGTCAATAATATTGAAAGGTTATGCAATATACTTTGGGACATATTAAAAAATTTAGATATTTATTGTGCAAAAAATATAAGTTCACTATTTTTTGTTGACAATACTGTAAACTAAAATACAATATAAAGAGTGAGTCATTTATTTGTCCAATTTTGAATTCCCTATTATTAATGACGCTGTCAATTTGAGAGCCATAAATTTTGTTGACAGTTGTTGATTAGTTTTAACCTTTCGCTGAACGAATTTGGATATAAATGATGCAAACGAATAAAAACAATCATTGTGGACTTCAGTCACCGGGTATATGTATATAATATTAAAGGTCTATGCCTGCTTTATATAAATTATTGATTCATCATTCAATCTTCTCATTCATAAAAGTTCATTTTATTGTAAGTGCATATTGTATGAACATATTTGTATTAGGGGTCTTCACGCAACGTGGCAAATGTGACAAACTGTTCAAAATGGCAAATTCGCAAATAAATTGACAGTTGCTTCATACAAAAAATTTTTTTACCAGGTTTGCGAAATCTGCGAGACTAAATTGTGTGGCAAACAATCGTAAAGCGAGGGCTACTAATATTGTGCATTTATTATATATTTGGCAAATCTGTCCAAAAGTGAAATATTTTACCAATTTAATCGACATAACAATTGATTTACAGCAAATACTAGAAGTACGAACAATAAATTATTTATTTTATATTCTTTTCGGCATTTTCAATTGTTTGTTTTGTCATTCAACTGGGAGTTATGTTTTGCGAGAACAGCTGATTTGCCAAGTGCAAACACAATTGGTCGTTCATGCAATTCACAATGGCAAATTTGCTAATTTTCCACAATGAAGATCTTTATTATGTATTTTTGTAATAAATATAACGTAATAATATTATAGTATTGTACATCTACTAGCCGCTTAATCCATACTAACATATGTAGAGTATCGTATGTATTGTATATGCATGCACGCATTCACACTCTAATTGCAGGCCTACTATGAAAAACCGGAAACTGGCGGCATACATTATGCGCCTATTCCGGCAACAATTACGAAACATACCACAACTGGTGGCACCAGTGGTAGCGGTGGTGGTGGTGTCATACACTATGCAACGCCAATAGCTCCAACGCAACAATCGCAACATCGCTTTAATTTCAATACAGAATTATATCAACATGCAACGCGCCTCCAGCAACAACAACCAAATCAACATATAGTGCAACATCTGCCGCCAGCACCACAAAAAGCTCTAAAGCAAACACAGCCACCAATTTACTATTATGCCAACAGCGAATCACCATTGCATCTCTACGAGCGTCTACCACAACAACAACAGCAGCAGCAGCAACAACAGCAACAACAACATCAACAATTGCAACAGCAGCAACAGCAGTTGTTTTCTACTGGGTCACATTATGAGCTTCATGCCCCAAATGCAGCAACACAAAACCAACAGCAACAGCAACGTGTGCAATATATTATTGCTATACCACTTTCATATATGCGGCAATTGCAACAGCAGCAGCAACAACAACAACAACATCAGCAACACCAACAACAACAACACCAGCAACATCAGCAACAACAACAACAATACCATCAACAACAGCAACTTTTAGATGCTGATGGTGGCATTAATACTGCTTTAGTTTCTCCCACGTCAACAGCAATACCAACATTACCAACATCACCATCAACAACAACAACAACATCAAACAATCATCACACGCCCATGTTACAAGTGATCGGTCCATTGGCCCGTGATCATCATGGTATCTATCGTCCATTTTATCAACAACAGCAATCAGCACAAGATGGTGCTGCCCCTGCCGCAGGTGCACAATATTTCCAATTACCCGGTAATCTATTATTTTCGCCATCACAACATACCGGAAAAACAACACAATCAATGACTTCGCCAATGTCAATCTATCAACCATCTTATTACTCAACATTAACAGGAGTCAATGGACGACATTATCATCTTCCTCAACAACTACAATTTAGTCATGGCCATGGTCATCATGCTATGGCTCAACAACTGCAATTGAATTTAGGCGAAGGTGGTGGAATACAAATGCCTCTCTATGGTAAGTTAATGTATCCAAGTTTTAATAATACATATATTTCCGCATTTCCCCATTCCATTTTCCATTCCATTCAAAATTCGATTAGATTGGAAAAGATAATCGGTAGTCAGTTAGTCACCTTGTGACTTGAGCCTATTTAAACACACATTCTTATCTATTTTCATCATAATTAGTACAGTTGAGTTATATGAGACATTTTATCATCAATTTTGAAACAATATCACTTAATAGATTCCTAATCATAATCACATAAAAATGATTTTTATTAGAAAATTAATTAATTTCATTAAATAAAATAAAAAAACATTAACAAGTCGAGTATGTTGATCCATGCAATGATTTGAACATATTTAGTACTTATATAGTATAATGAATTACTATTTTTCATTATTTTCAGCATATCCTCAACAGCAGCAGCAGCAGCAACAACAACAGCAACCGCATCCTCAACTACAACAAAGAGTATTGCGTCTTGGTAGTAGCGGTGGTGGTGGTGGTGGTGGTGTTAACGCCATCAACACTATCGGTAACAGCCTTAAGCAACAGCAACACCAACAACATGGCATTAAATATTCAGGTATAGCAACTGCAGCATCCCCAGTAGCGACTTCATCACCACTTTCATCAACAACATTGTCATTGAGTGCGACAGCAACACCAAATTATATTGTTCCAACAGCATCAACAACTGGGCGTCTGGCATTAGCATTAGCCCCGCAACAATTCCAAATTCCACAGAAGCAACAACAGCAACAGCATTTGCTTCATCGACCCAATATTGTACACTACAATCCAATTTATGTACAAGCACCACCACCACCACCACCACCAACATCATCATCATCATCATCATCAGCAAACGAACCACAACAGCAGCAGCATGTTACACCCTCAGCTGTCTTGCATTATAATATACCAAGTGCAAGTGCACATAACCTGCCGCATGACCCGGTGCCAATACATGTTGTCAGATTGTCAGCGGCAAATGCATTACTGTCGCCACAACAGCAACAGCAGCAGCAACAGCATCAGCAGCAACCATTGGTACATCACTATTACCACCATCCACAGCACCAACATTTGTATGCATCAGCAGGAGCAGCAACTATAAACCATCATCAACATGGACAGCAAACCCACAATCAGCATCAAGCGAACTATGATGACGGTATATCTGTACCACAATCTGTCGTCTCTATACCAGCGCCACTTCCCTATTTCAGTCATCCTGGTGCTGTACATTATGGCACACATTTACTTCATTTGCCAACGGCAACATCTTCAACGCATGCTACATCAGCAGCAGCAGCTGCCTCTTCATCACCCACCACATCATCAAGCCCATCGTCATCAGTATCAATTGCAACGTTACCAACCGGTGCTATATCCACAACTTCGAAACTTTATGAGACCTTTACACGACAACACCAACACCTTCAGCAACAGCAACAGCAACAATCAACGGCAGCAACATCATCGTCATCGTCTCCGAGTCACAGCTCGACCGCAACAAGTGGACTGTCATCAAGCAACAACGTTGCCGCTTCAGTTAGTCCAACCGTTGTGAAATATCCCTAAGGTGTTGTGATATGTAGCTCCCCTCGTCTACTCCCCTCATCGTTCATCTTTACTCCTTCAGCTTATGAACAGGGTTCATATCATTGTCATCGTCATCGCCATCGTCATCGCCATCGTCATAGTCATTGCCAACTCATTGTTAAGTTGCTTACTATCACACTTACTCACTTTGTTGATGATGACGGGTGTCCAGTGCTAAGCTCATCATAGCGATTTCCTGTTGTCACCTCCCATGACGACGCAACTTACAAGGAAAATACTCTTAGTCGCAGTCATAATACAACTGCCACACAAAACATTCATGGTGCTACGTGGCTTGGCGTGGCTTGGCTTGGCTTGGCATGGCATGTTATATTTCAGTTATCTTTCTTCAATTCTGTTCTGTTCTATTCTGTTCTTTCTGTTCTGTTGTAATGCTCAACAAATATTCACAGCAAGTGACTACAGAAATGATATTGAATGAAGCTTGACTTGAATTTTGAGAGACTTCATTCATTCATTTGCTATTTCACAATTTTAAACAAGAAAAGAAAAACAATTTTTCTATTTGTTTTCTCTTAATCTTTACTTATAACTTATATATAATTTCATTCAATTGTTTTTGCAGCAAGAAAAACAGATTTTGGTTTTAAGTAAAAAAAAAAAGAAACTTTTTTTTTTAATTTAATTTTTTGTGCTTTAAAGTAAAACTTCAGTTTGAAAACTCTTTTATAGACAATATTGGTATAATTGTGTGAGGCATCCATATGTCTCGTTTTCATAGTATTTCCATCAAACCATGTCTCTGTGTATGCATACATTAATACGAGTATATGCAAACTAGTCCCCGAGTTTTCATGATTTTCTTATGTATTTAAAATTTTTATTTTAAAAAATGTCGAATGGAATCAAACCACTGGAACACTTACTATATTAATCAATATTCTTAATAAAATATTATATTACTTACTATACGATTTCTGCTAACCAAAATGTATTCTTTTTTCGAAAAAAGTATGAAATTTTTGGTGAAGTGTAAAGTTGTTTAACATAAATTTAGTATAAAAACTTTCATAATCATCGATCATTTCGTCATATATGAATCTTAATTTTAAAACAATTGTTTTTTTTATTTCTTAATTTTATGAATGTTTCTTATTTAATACTACTTAGCTTTTATATTTTTAGAATCTTTTTTTTTTTTGTTTTACATATCTGTGTCAATTAGTCTACATTGGCTTATGACGAAAATCTATGTTTTGTGATATTGCCAATTTTTTGTAAAGTGATTTCTGTTTGGTTTCATTTCATATTTCTAAGTTGGTACACAAACAAACAAAATTGTAAAAAAATAAAATACATGCTAAATAAATTTTGTAAAATATTTTTTTATAAAAGTAGATTTCACAAACTTTCCAACAAGTATACATTTTATTTAGTTTATTTATTCCAATAATTGTTTAAAAGATTTTGAAAATTCGATTTGTGAAAAATTTGTAGATATACAAATTATTTGTGGTCAATGTATAACTATGATTCTATACTATATTTTTAGTTATTTTTTTTTTTTTTAACTTAAAAAAACGTGTTTTGAAGCCGTAATTAATAATAAAGTTCTTACTCAATTTACTCAATTTTCGACATAAGCTACATTGACTTGTTGACACAGATATATATAGTACTTACCTCTCACACTTCTCACTTATTTAGTGACAATTATCTTTTATTTATCATAATGTTTGTTACGAGTAGAATCAAGCATTGAAGACAAGGAGAATTATTAATTATCCGCGTGTCTCTATATAAACTAATCTTTTAGTTGTTGTGCTATTTAATTACTTCATAACTTAGTATTTGGAATATATTATTGTTGAGAGCAAATGAAATATTGGAAGCAGAGTTCCTCTATTATCATTTCAAACTTACAAACTTTTTGGTACTTTAGTTTCTCTGCAACTTTCATATTTATACAATACTATTCAAGCAATGTCTAGTATTATATTATAAGTTTGTAATGAAATTTGTAAGACCCAGCGAAAACATCGAAGACCCCATAAAGTATATATATTCTTGATCAACTCGACGAGCCATGTCCGTCTATCCGTCTATACTATGTATGTAAACTAGTCCCTCAGTTTTTTAGCTAGATAACAGATATTTTGCACAAAGCTTTCTTTTAACCATTCGCAAATACATTTGTTAAAATCGGACCACTAGGGGGGGTACCCCCATATAAACCAGGATCCACATTTATCTCCTTATCATTATAGAAAAACATTTTTGTTTTTCGACTTGAAATTAGGAGACTATTAGTGTCTGACTCATATTCAGCAATCATATAAATTTCAAGACCCTCAGACCACCTCCCATACAAAACATGAACTTAAAACAATAATTAGAGGATATAGAAGGTGCGTTGTATTACAACTTTCGTTAATCTTCTTTTTACTTATTTTGAAATTAGAATTGGTTCAATAATGATATTGTAAAATTTTTTTATAGTTAAACATATCTATAAATGTCATCAGCAAACATCGAGTCGAATATAATATCCAAATATATTATTTTCCCGATTGCATATCTCATTCTTCGTTTCTTTTGTATGTGTATTGCTATTCTTGCTATTACATACTTTAAATATTATTACTTAATTAATTATTTTATATGATTTTCCTTATTTTAATAATCGAACAATTTTATTTTTTTATTTGTCCCTTTTCTCTTGTAATATTATTGGATATTAAAGCTTTTTTATTAACTTTTAAATAAGTTCATTTTTCAAGGTAATTATTATTATTTTTTTTTTTTTTTTTTTTTTTTTTGGTTCTATGTTCATTTCTTAAGATCTAAGGATTATTTCACATTATTTTTATTATATAAATAATAAAATTATTAATAAAATAATATTATTGTATTAAAGTGTTTTTATTTATTTTATAAATATTATTTTTTTATTTTTTTTTTTTTTTGTTATAATAAATATTATAATTGTATGTTAGTTGGAATAAAAAGATACACTTTAAAATACTATAAGAGATACAAACAAAAAATTTTATTGAAATCATATTTTGACTATTTACTTTTTTGTTTTTAAAAAATATAAAATCAACAACACACTTTTTGTCAATGAACATCAACAACCCAAATTTCAAATAATTTCTTTAAATATTTTCTATTTTTTTAACAATTTATAATTCATCGTATTCCGTATCAACAACAACAAAATTGAATTAAACGGAAGTTGAAATTGATTTAAAATGGTAGTTGATATTAAATTAAAATTAGAAGTTGAAATTAATATGGAAGTTTTTTTTTAGAGGTTCACAACTTCAAATTAAATTGGATAAATAATTTTATGACATAAATTTCGGCCATGTGGCCACCATGGCTGGCGTGTACAAGGCGAATCTGGGAAGTCCAATTTTCACATATGATACAATTTTCATAACGAAACAATTACAACAATTTTAAAGAGAAAATCCTGTTTCTACCATATTAAGTACAATAGATTTATGTAAAGTGTCAAGTGTTTATTGCAATTTTTGATGCATTTTAAATCAATAACAGGTTAAAATACAAACAATTACAGAACCAGAACCAGAACCATACGATTAAAAATGCATGCTTTAATATGCATTATACTATAATTTAAATTAACGTAATGCCATCCAATGATAATAATCCTGAAAATTACACACTGGGAGCAATAGCAAATAGACACATACAAAAAGATATCCATCCACACATGTACATAGTAATATGTTCATATGTAAGTATAAAGGCAGATGGTCAGACAGATAAAATTACAGAAAGTCCAACAGTCAGATAGAAAGACAGACAGACTGACAGACAGACAGACTGACAGAAAGACAGAAAGACAGACAGACAGATCAATGTTCAGCTAGAAGGGAAGAAAGAGAATTAGTGAAGCTCTTTATTAAAATGGCGAAAACGCCTTTCTTTCATCTTTTGGTTTCATTTTATCATTATTGCCATTGTCATAGTTGTTAAAATTGTAGAGCCGTAAATCCGTTATAATAAAAATTCCTTTCAATATAAATGAATATATATATATATGTATATTATATACATATGTGTTTATACATATGTGTATATATTCTATATGAATGAATGTATGAATAACAGAATGAATGAATGACAGTAGGAATAAATTAAATGCAATTCATGCATAAGATAAAACAACTTCCGTTTTATGAACGAACTGAACCAACCAACAAGACAATAATATCACACATAATAATAATAATAATAATAGTACTAGTAATAATAATACTATGTATATATTTACTATATACTATAAATGTACATACGTGTATAAATTCAGATATTCATATCATCATTACATGTGTAAGAATAGATGAAAAAAATGAAGTGCAATATTTGACTAAAACCACAATTGTCTAAACTACAACAGTAGGATGCATTTTAGTGAGATGAAGCAAAATGAGAAAAAACCATTTTACTTACAAAAACTTTAAATTGGTAGTGCGTGTCGGGCACGGGTCAATAAGTCCTTAGCAAAACATAATACAAAAAACATGATTAAAATATTTTTCTATCTTAAAACGTGGGATACTACAAAAGTTTTCCAATGGGAAGTAAATACGCATTGTTTGTATTCAAAATTAGTTTTATTGTTTTTCATAGTATTCTCCATTAAAATCAATACACTTTTGCGTACGCTTAAACCAATTTTCGAAGTACTTTTTCCACTCCGAATGAGATAACTCCAAAACATGTTTTTTGAATGCATTAACCGCTTCTTCGGGTGTCGAAAATCATTGACCATGTAATTTGTTCTTCACTGTTGGGAACAAAAAGAAAATATTCGTTGCTAAATTGTGATTGACCAATCAATTCAACGTTTTGTGCCTTCAAATACTCGGTTGCTTGAGCCGAAGTGTAAGAACTCGCATTGTCATGATGAAGAATGATCCGACGTCGACCGATTGTTTTCCTCATTTTACCAAAAACTTCTGTCAAACAGATATGAGTGAATTGATCACTCAGAATTGACCGATTTACATTCCACTAGTGGCACGGTTGCGATATGTCCGTTTATTCCAAAGAAACGGGCCACCATTTGTTCAAAGTGATTCGTTCGCGAACAACTTTCTTTGGATTGTCATCCTATTGGAACACTCACACGGTCGATTACTGCTTACTTTCCATCTCATACGCATAGATCCATGATTCGTCCAGCTGTTATAATCTTAAATACTTCTTTTGAAGCACCACGATTGTATTTTTTAAGCATTTCTTTGGTCCAATCGACGAGAGCCTTTTTTGAGCGATTTTTATTGCGGGATCCAATGGAAACTTATTAGCCTTCTTACAGCTAATATTGTTCGTATGTTATGCACTACCATACCCTTCATCTGATTGCATTGAAATTTTGTGAATGTTTATGGTTGGTTTCCGTCTTGAACTTAGGATAGTTTTGTCCCGTTCCCGAGATCTGGGATATTCAAACTACCCTAACACCTAAAAGTATACTACAAAAAAATTAACTAAAATAATACTTTAATTTTCTGATACTCAAACTGTGTTCTTTGTTGATACTCAAAGTGTAATAGAGATAAAACTCGTAGTGATGCTAAGAAAGAAAACAAACCGTGCGATGCAAGTTGGTGTAAGCTAATATTATAAAAAAATGTGAATAAATAAATTAAAAATTTAATTTAATTAAAACAAGACTAAAGATATTCAACCATTTGTGTTGCTGCAACTTGATTAGATGGCATTCTTGATGGTGTTACGCCAAAAAATATTTACTGAATGTATTGGAGATGGAAAGTGATTTAAATTTTTTTTTTTTTTATATTCAGTATATCATATGAATCGGCGCATTGCTGATTTCAAAGCAATATTTTGAAATATTTTAACAACAAGCATGTGAATTTTTGCATCATAGTTTTATTATTATACACTGATGATAAAAAAATCACATTGTTTACTTCCATTATATATTCATTCATATGTAAGTACTTTAACGAAAATGACAGTTATCTTCTATCAAAAAAATGAACGATTTCGTTTTCCTTACACTATCTGATGCCCAAAACCAAAATATCAAACGCTTAGAATTGATTTCATATACAAGTTTTATACCCCTCCAGACGACGAAAATATATTGCTAGCAACATTTGCAAATAATACTTCCATCCTAACAAATGACGCCTCCCCCATAGTGTTAGCGGATATGACTCAATCATATTTGCGAAGATTCCATGCTTGGGCCAGACGTTGGAATATATTATTGGCTTTAATGCAGAAAAATCAATGAAGTGCACTTTAACATTAAGGCTTGGATGTTTGTCCAGTTATAAAATATGATTCAAGTATCATCCCGCAGGTGAATCAAATTCGATACCTTGTCTCACTTGGCGCGCCCATGTAAGGAGTATCCCGGTTTGTTGCTACCAGAAGCTGAGGAGACTAGATTGGCTATGGTATTTTAACAGCTAAACTTGCATTAAGTAGCAAGCAGCTGATTTATAAGGAAGTAGTGGCCTCTGTATGGCGCTATGGCATACAGATTTAGAGTTCCTCTGCTGCTTATAACATTCGTAGAATCTAAGCCAGCTAAAACAAAGCGCAGTGGCATTGGAGCAGAAAGTAGCAATCAACAAAAACATTTTATAAAGACATTGTCTAACATTATCTTATTATATAAATACTAGCGTTCCCAAGTCGTGTTGTTATGCCCCGACTGGTGGCAATGCGTGATTTTTTTTAGCGTAACGCGAGTTGATAAAGAATATTTTTTGTATATCAGTGGTTCATAACCTTATGTCCGCGGACTACCAGTGTTCGAGAGTTAGCCACCGTTTTTGCTCATCATAAAAATATTCACCATAAAATACAAATACATACACATATAAGAGCTAATTTTCATGGTCATCGGTCAAAGGGTGTCGGAGTTCATCGCTCACTTATTTTCTTTTTTCGTTCCTTCTGTAACCTATAGATTTCGAAGGAATTCCCTTCTACAAAAAAAAAAAAAAAAAAAAAAATGCTGAAACATTAACCTAAGTGTTCTATGTGGGGCATTGCAAAAGTTTTGCCGTATCATGAATTTTCACGATCTAATATTTCCATCGTGAAGTTTGGAATTTATTTGTTTACTTTTTGTTAACTTGAAAATTTCATCTCAAGAAAAAAAATGGATTTAAATCGTAAACATTTTCGTGTGATAATTTTTTATGATATTCGAAGTGGATTAACTTGGCAAGATAGTGCGGAAAGACTTCATTCGGCTTTTGGTGATGAAGCCCCACATAAGACTACCGTGTATCGCTGGTTTATGGATTTCAATCATGGACGCTCTACGCTGTAGGACGAATTTCGTGAAGATTGACCAAAAACAGCTGTTACGCTCGAAAATATCGTTGTATTGCGTAAAATAATAATGGAAGATCAGCATGTGTTGTATTCCATCGCAATACAACAATATTGTATAGTTGTGCATAATATACAAACAATTTGAAATACTAATTTTTATATATAAAATATGGGATATGAACTCTGAAGGAATCTCTAAGAAAGTTCTAAATTATTTGGTTAAGTTCCCGAGGGAAGTTTAAAAGGTTCATTTTGTATACTAACCCGTCATGCCAGACGGAATCTGGAATGCTGCTTTAATATGTAAAAGAAACATAACAGTGGACTTGGAGTCTACGTAATTAGATTTGACAATATTTTTAATTCTCACTAACGGATGTAGAATACTGTTTTTTTCTAGTTTTAAATAATTAAAAATCTACACAAAAAATAATTATAATTATACAATATACTTATTAATACTTATAATAAATATATAATATTCTACAATATATTTATTTGCTTGTAATAAATTAATATAAAACAGCAATAAAAATGACAATTGTTTTTGTGTGATAAATTTGTGGCAATAAAACTGTAAAAAATCATATAGAAAATATTACATAAGTAAGTAGTCGTACTAGTAAATAAATAATGAAAAGTAATTATGTATGTTATTATAATATGTATGTATCATGCGAGTGAGTACTTTTTTATTTATTAATAAATTGATGTGTCAAAATTAAGTCATGGCCATGTCTATGTAAGTAGATACTTGTGTATTTGGCATATTCATTGAGATCACTACGATAATTAAAGCATCATGGTAAATATTGACATTTTTTATGGGCGAATATTATACACAATAGAAAATACACAGATACACAGTTCAGTTCAGTTCAGTTCAGTTCAGTGTAGTTCAGTTCTTTTCAATATTTGTTTTAAATTAAAAATAAAATAAAGTTGCCAAATTTATTGGTTTTGTTAACGAGATATGTTAAATTTATCGAATATTTAGAACAAATTTATTTATTACACATATTAAATTTTTTTTTTTATTTTATTTCATTGCAGACTACACTTCAAATGTTCAATTGTTTGAATAAATCTGTAATAAGACACATAGAAATTAAGCCGGCTTTAGGCAACTTTGGTGAGACAGAGAGTTCATATGTCATTGACCTACAATTTCTCTTTGCAAAATTAATCTTTTGTATAATAAGTATGATGTATGTAATGTAACAAGAAATTAGAAATTTAGCTTAAAAACTCAATTGTTAAAATTCTTATTTATCTACTAAATAAATTGAGGAATTATACAATAAGGTCTTCAAGTATTGAATGTGTGCGAAAGTCATTATTATAGATTTCCCAATAGAATCGAATCAACGAAAAATATGAAACAAATTACTTTTTTTTTTGTTTTTTTTGTATTTCATTTTATTAACAACGTTAATCGCAAAAAACTTCAAAGAACATTTTTAGTGATTCAATGAATAGGGACTAGAAAAAAAAAAACAGAGAAATCTATAGCATCCTTCTGGGGAGATCGTGATGATAAAGTCTTTTTAATCTTCGCCAAGTAGAGAAGCGAATGAGTGTGTTAAAAGCTTTAAATGATGTCGACTTCTATCACCTCCATAATAGTTGGAATATTAAGGTCTCTGTATAGCACAATAAACTATATGAAACATATAAATGATATAAAATCATTAAGCTCTCTTAATAGTTTCAATATAGACTTTTGATCCTCAAATGCAAGCATGAAGTCGTTTTAGAGCTGCTTGTCGTTCCTCCTGATTTGCTCTTATTAAAAATGATGATGGTGCCACACCTGAATGATTAATGCTTATGACAAGAGCTCTAATCATAGCGATATACACTGCTGCATATGTATCAAAGGCTAATGGTTAAGGAATATTCACAAAGAAAAAAAACAATTCCAGGACCAAAGTCAAAATATGACGACGTACATTTGGGCTTCTCCAATCCCAAGACAACCAAACAAGCATTGGGAGTATAGGCTCAGCAGCAATAACATAAACAACTAGTATAGTGGACAACATCACATACGCGTATAGTAGAAGACCCAAGAAAATGCGATGCATTATATTCCTGGTTTCAATAAATTCCATTCGTTCTCCTTCATGAGTCAAACGACGATCCAAATGATCCAAATGTATTGTACATGAGTAGAACAAATATAATGGGCGCCACGGATGATTGGCTTCCATTTGGTGAATGTCAAAAATACCCAAAATTAACGTAAAATAATAAAACATTGAACATTCATCTTCAGTATTATGATTTGACATTGTCATCGATACTCCTGACATCTGTTCTTTTATTTACTACACGTATAATTGTATATAAAATCTAGAACGACCTTACGCGATTTAATGTGATTTACAGTGATTATCATTTAGTTGTCACTTTATCTTTTTATACTCTAAGTCGAGGTCTGTCCATACTTAACAAAAAGGAAAATTATTTCCACAGCAATTTGCATTTATAAGGACTAAGTTAGAAACCTTTTACATTATTAACAGATGTCTGTAAAATAATTTACTATAATATTTAACAGAACACGAACACGAATTCTAAGAACTTCATAGTATTGTATTGTATTGTATTGTATTGTATTGTATTTAAGTTGTTTGTTGCATGGGAAATAATAATAATCTTTGTTAAATAGTCGTTCGTGTGCAACCAAATCAAATTTGCATGAGGTCTTACGAGTATAGATACTTATTTATGGTATCTGTATTACTACTATGAAATAATCATATTATACATTACATTAATTAACTAAATTATACAATTTTAATACTTGGTTTTTGTTCTTAGTTGTCAAAAGTTGTGTTTTTCCCAAACAAATTTATCTTAATCTATAAATAGATAGAATTTCTTATAAATTTCTATAATAGAACAGAATAATCAAAATCAACAAAAATATTCCATAAAAGTTTTCTAAGTATATTGGTTGTATGTTTGTCTGACATTTACCATAAATACTTATAACCATCGAATGAACAGTTTTCAATTTCTCTACGATAGCTAAATGCATTTTAAAATACATGTACTATGATGCTACACTTAAATGCTTTAAAAGTGTAGGATTCTTATTGCCATTTAAAAACTTTTTTCAATTTTGCATTCAGATTTATGCGTATGCATTTGAAAGTAATTTAGTTTTCTTTTCAAGCACTCAGTTCACCACTAAATCTCATTTGATTTGAAAATGAAAAAAAAATATATATATATTTTTCATAATTTAATCTACTTTATTATTTTTTGTATTTTAATTTATTTTAATTAAATTCGAAAACCCTTATTAATAAATATATTCTGTCAAAAATGTACCGGGAATTTATAAATAAAACAATATTTTTACTTTTAATCATCCAAATTTATTGGGTCGCCTTGAAAATAGGCACCATTTGCTCCAGTACATCTATGCCAACGGCATTTCCAATCATCGAAACATTTTTTATTGGCGCTTTCCGGGATGGCCTTCAGTTCACGCGCCGAATTTTGTTTTATGGCTTCAATGGACTCAAAACGGGTGCCACGAAGCGGCAATTTTAGTTTTGGAAAAAGGAAAAAGGAAAAAGTCAGAGGGGGCCAAATCAGGCGAATACGGTGGTTGTTCAATGATGTTAGTTGAGTTTTTGGCGAGAAAATCCTTCACAATCGTAGCTCAGTGAGACGGCACGTTATCGTCGTGCAAAATCCACGAGTTGTTCGCTCACAATTCTGGCCGCTTCTTACGGATACGCTCACGCAAACGTCTCATAACGCCTAGGCAATACTCCTTGTTTACCGTCTGACCCTCTGGAACGAATTCGTAGTGCACTACGCCACGGATATCGAAGAAAACAATTAGCATCACTTTGACTTTCGAGTGGCTTTGGTGTGGTTTTTTCGGTTTCGGCTCATTTTTTCCCAACCATTCCGATGCTTGCTGGCTTGTTTGCATGTCGTATTCATACACCCACGTCTCGTCACCCGTAATGATGCGTTCCATGAATGTGGGATCGGAATTACAGTGATCCAGCATGTCCGAAGCGACCTGTTCGCGTTAGCGTATATAAATAAATATGTGTATATGTGTGCATAATTTTATAAATTAAAAAAGAGACATTAAATAATCTGTAAGTTTTTAAGGAGAATAATCTAGAAGATGACTTAAATATTAAATTAGCACTTGATGCATAACTTGACATTCAAAGTAAGCATAATCTTACTAGAAATCAAAATATTCAAGTAAACAATATTGAGAAGTGAGACTGACAGATGAAAGAATATCGTTGAATTTGATACTTGAGTCAAAAACAACGAAGAGCAAAATTTTAACGCGTATAAAATGAAAAGTCAAAAAAAAGAAAAAAATCTATTGAAATGATACACAAATCATAGACTTGTCTAATATTGCTTATTATTCCTGCGACAAAGTATAATAATTTTTCATAATTTTAATTGTCAAAAAATTCAAGTAATTTTTTCAAATAAAAGATTCAAATAGTTTATTCCTGAAGTCTTATTCTGTCTTTGGTTAAACTACTTCTATTTTAAATTTTCTTCTATACTAATTATACTCTTCACGCAGTGAATAGTATTATAAGTTTGCCATGAAGTGTGTAGCACACAGAAGGAGACATCGGAGATCCCATACAGTATATATATTCTTGATCTGCGTGATGAGACGAGTTGACCTAGCAATGTCCGTCTAAATCTAGACATTCCATTACCACAAACTCAACTACAAACCAAAGCTTTTATTTCATACTTAAATTATCATAAAGCACTTGTGTCTTTCGATGAAATTGAAAACATAAATAATAAAAATTAAAATAAATTTTAAACTTGGTACTAATATTTTAATAAATAAACCCTATTGGTCTCATACTGATGGAGTTTGCTTTCCTGAAAATATTTATTTTTAATTAAATAAAACACGTAACAGGAAAGAAAAGGGTAGCTGAAGAATTATGTGGATGAATCATATATTTTCTACAAATTTCCATTCCATTTGTTTGTATAACCAAATAAGAAAACAGCTGTTTCAAAATGGAGGCCTCTGATGTAATCGATATTTTGCAAGTAACCGTGAACTTTTTCCGTAATTGGTCGCAAACATCACCCATTGAAAATATTAATTTGCAAGCGTTTGGCAACCCTTTGAGAACACGTGTTCAAACAATATTACAAGTACCTTGTGCAAAAAAAAAAATATTTCTTCTAAGTAAAAACTAAAAAAGAAAAAAAACATGGACAACGAAATAATTATTATTTCTGATAGTGATGATGAAGAAACAGGTAATTCTGATGATTGTAAACAAAGAGATGTGTTTATATGTATTAATGTGATTCCTGTAAATGTCCATGATTTCATTGCAGTTGGATCGAATAACCTAAAAAAGCGCAAGGGAAGTCCATCAAGTAATGGTCCATCAAACGCAAAAAAAGTTAAGACAGAGCGTCCTACTGAATCTCAATCAACATTGGCAACACCAGAAATAGATGGACAGAATACTCGCCACATGACCACCGTGGCAACACAAACAGAAAATGATGAGACTAATACGAATATATTCACTGAAACTTGGAACAGATGCACAATTGTTTAATTAATCTCGATCTCAATTTTTAATATTCTAGTTTATTTACTAAATGAATTGAGTAATAATACAATAAAATCATCTCATTAGTTAATTATTTATTTCATTTGTTGTAGTAGGGTGAATATGGAATAGGCACCTTTCATTACCTGTTAACACAAAACATACAACATAAACATTATTATATGTTTGATTTTCTAATTATAAAAATAAGAACTAATACTCACCGTTACAAATGTCTTGATACGTAGGGGTATTAATTTTACGGACACCATCTCAGTCACTTTCTGTGAACGATGTAGGATCTGTAGTAGTGTACGCTGGAACTTGATATCCTGTTCATACCAATTTGATAAGTAGATGGTAATTGTAAGCTGTTCACATTCATGGAAAAGTGCTTCTCCTGAGTAGCAAATAACAAAAGTCTCCATGCAAGCTACCACGAAGAATAGCATCATATTAAAGATTTCCAAATAGTTCGAATCAACGAAAAATACGAAACCAAATAACATTGTTGTAGTGACTGCCGTTACAATAAACTGAAAGAAACATGTTAAGGATATAATATCATTGATCTCTATCAATAGTTTCAATATAGTCTTATGATCCTCAATGCAAGCATGAAGTCGTTTTAAGGCTGCTTGTCGTTCCTCTTGATTTGCTGCTACTAATGATGAAGATGGTGCAATACCTGAATGATTAATGCGTATACCCAGTGCTCGGATGTGAGCTCTAATCATAGCAATATACGCTGCTGCATATGTATCAACAGCTAATGCTTGAGGAGTTTGCAGAAAAAAGCAGAGCCCTACTAGGGCCACTGTCAAAATATGACGTACATTTGAGCTTTTCCAATCCCATGGCACCCAAGCAGGAAACGGGAGTATAGGCTCAGCATTAAAATAAACAACTAAAATAGTAAACAGCACCGTACTCGTGTATAATAGTAGAAGACCCAAGAAAATGCGACGCACCATATTCCCGGTTTCAATAATTTCCTTTCGCTCTGCTTCATGACCCAAACGACGATCCAAATGATCCATAATAATTCGGATATCTAGCAACTGCTTGTGAACAAACCATACATAGATATATTTTGCTATAATTGCCAAATAGGGAATAACAATGTAGCTGTTTTCAATGAATTCCACCAAACTGCCAGATATAAGCATATTAATGACGAGCATAAGAGGCATAGAAATTGTAATTAAGAAATGTATTCCACATGCGTAGACCAAATATAATGGGCGCCACGGATGATTGGGTTCCAATGGGTAAATGGCAAAAATACGCCAAATTAACCAAAAATAATAAAACGCTGACCATGAATTCACTTTAGTACTATTATGATTTGACATTATTATTCCTCTATTCTTGTATATAAAATCTAGAACAACCTAACGCGACTTAATGTGATTTACAGTGATTATGATTCAGTTGTCACTTGTCCTTTTTATACCTTTGGTCAAGGTCTGTACAGATACTTAACAAAAAAAAAAAACAAAAAAACAGAAACTTATTTCTACAGCAATTTGCATTTGTAAGGACTATTTGCAAAGTTTGCAAACTTTTACATTATTAACAGATGTCTGTAAAATAATTTACTATAATATTTAACAGAACACGAACACGAATTCTAAGAACTTCATAGAATTGTATTATATTTAAGTTGTTTGTTACAGGGGAAATAATGATCTTTGTTAAATAGTCGTCTGAGTGCAACCAAATCAAATTTGCATGAGGTCTTAAGAGTATAAATAAGTACACTACTAGAAAATAAAGATATTATATACTAAATGCCCCGGCGTGTTTTGTTACTTCCAGGGAAATTTCATCAAGCTCGGGAATGATAGGATTAACGATTTTTATTCAATTCAAAAATAAGTAGATGTTTGGCAAAGACTGCTTTATTGATTTTTAAAATATATCTCTATGCTTTATATGCAGAATTTTATTCACCAATGTCGACTGATTCTGTAGGTGGATTTTGATTAAATAAACGTTATATGTTACACACAATAAAGCTGCTTGTATTTCAGTAATTGAATCTTGAATGCAATGAGTGACTTTTACATGATGCGTGCACAAACACTTTCAGTCTGCGATATTTCATTATATGTATATAAAAATAAATACATAAAGTTTTCCATAATCATCTGTTGGTCGTGTATGTTCGATATTTACCATAAATATGCCAATGGAAAAATTAACTGTTTTCAATTTCCACACAATAGCAAAATGCTATCGTACTATGATGCTACACTTAAATGCTTTGAAAGTGTAGGATTCTTAGGCCTACCTAAAATTATTGCCTTTTAAAAAGTTTTTCGATTTTGCGTTTATATTTAAATGTGAGAAATGTCAAATGCATATGCATTTGAAAGTAATTTAGTTTTCTTTTCAAGGACGCAGTTCACCACTTAATTTCATTTGATTTGAAAATGAAATTAAAAAAGATATTTTTCATAAAATTAAATCAATAGATTTAAACTAATCTTCTTTCTTATTTTTTGTATTTTTATTTATTTTTCATAATTTAATCTTCTTTATTATTTTTTGTATTTTAATTTATTTTAATTTAATTAATAAATATATAAATAAATATGTGTATATGTGTGCATAATTTTATAAATTAAAAAAGAGACATTAAATAATCTGTAAGTTTTTAAGGAGAATAATCTAGAAGATGACTTAAATATTAAATTAGCACTTGATGCATAACTTGACATTCAAAGTAAGCATAATCTTACTAGAAGTCAAAATATTCAAGTAAACAATATTGAGAAGTGAGGCTGACAGACGAAAGAATATCGTTGCATTTGATAATTGATTTAAAAACAACGAAAAACAAAATTTTATTGGGCTCGTTCATATGTACGAGTATATCAATCACAATCATATGCAATCACACATGGCACTTAATTGTCCGAATTAGTTTCTTTTGCATTTATTATTAAGTATGAGAAAATTCCTTGAAATGTCAAATGCGTATACGTATAATTTTAAAAATTAAAGACAAGACAATAAAGTATTTATTACATTTTGAATAGAATAATAATCTTGAAGATGCCTTATATATTAATTTATCAAGTGTTAATTTGATGATTCAAAATAAGCTTAATTTATATGGAAGTTAAAATATTCACGTAAACATTTCCCAAAAAAATCGTACAGACAAAAGATAATTGAGTCAATGAAATGAATTATCACAACTGAATCAAAAAACTTGAGAAAAACAGAATGAAAACTTTACTTTCTAAGTACTTAGTAGGATTGCAGGGTTGCAACATCAGTAAGCGACCAAAGTAAAGACGGAACAACAAATACATAGTGTACTATGTATATCCATCATTTTCTGATTAAGACCAAACAAACATGGACTTTAGCCAGCTTCCTCTTCGATTATTTGTTAAATCTATTCCTATGAAACTGCCGTTTGCCAATAGGTGACGTGAATTTCTTTGTGTGAAAGTACTTGAAATTGGTTGCACATGTGTTTGAAGAGTTTAAGTGTCAGCTGTATAAGTCATTCGATTACCGCATCAATAATAATTTTTTGTTTTTTTTTTTTGTTGCCTTGAAAATGTCAACTTTTATGCCAAAAAAAGTTGATTCGTGGGAAGTTTTGCTTTTCGCATTTCATTGGAAGAAAATTTCTGACGAAGCTGATTGAATGCTAGTGGATGCCTACGGCGAACATGCAGAGACTTGTTCCAATGATTCAAAAAGGATAATAACGATCTTGAAGATGACCAATTATGACCCATTATTATTGGATGAGGATTCATGTCAAATGCAACAACAACTTGCAGACTCATTAGAAGTTGCTCAAGCAACAGTTTCCAAACGTCTACGAACCATGAAAAAGATTCAAAAGGAAGGAAAATGGGAGCCTTACAAATTGAAGGAAAGAGGCATGGAAAGACGAAAAATCATTTGTGAAGTTTTGCTTATCAGACAAAATATAAAAAGTATTTTGTATTAAAACGTCACTGGCAATGAAAATTTGATATATTTCGACAATCATAAGCCCAAAAAATCTTGGGTTGATCCAGGCTAACCATCAACAGCTGGCAAAACGGGACATTCATGGAAAGAATGGATTGCTCTGCATCTGGTGGGATCAGAAGGGCGTCGTCAATTTTGAACTTCTTAAACCTGGTCTACCTGATTACTACTGAACTGAACTGATCTTGTCTCGTACTCTACGAAAAAAAAAACGTGAGATGGCCACTTCATTACATCTTCACTGGTTGATCATTCGCGACAACAACGCTTTTTTGTTGAAGAAGCGTGAAGTCATGAAACATTTTAATACTGAAGCCGGCAACTTCACCAATGTCGGCTCATACCACTACAGTGGTTTTGTACATAGGAAGACCGTCAGCATTTTATCAACTGTTGATAAGAAAAGCTTCTCTGCTGTGCTGAAGAAGGCCAAATATGCCCAACGTCCGGCTAAGAACACCGTGCGTGTTTCCTTCAAAGCTGGCCAAAGACACTCCCTGAAAAAGTTGAAGAGCTTGCTCACCGAATCCAAGTACCGGAAGGACTTGACCCAGACTGCTCTCCATCGTGCTTCTGCAGTGTTGCGTTCTCAAAAGCAAATAACTCGGGTTTTAGGTTTTTGTACTCAATGTAATGATTTGCACCGAGTACAGAAAGAAAAACGCGAAGAATGGGCGAGCAGACATGGGTAAGTGATTTTGCCTCATGACAATGCCCGGCCACATGTGGCTAAACTAGTCCAGGAAACATTAAAAGCACTAAGCTGGAATGTCTTACCCCAACAGACAAACGATTTCTGTGGAAAACAATCTGGATCCCATACCGAGTGACAGAATATGTAGATGGTCTCTAACTACTAGAATTTGGTCACTTTATGGCGCAGCAAAAAGAAGGCTTACGTTTTTGATGTGTTTGTATGTGGGGATGTTCATCTGTTCTCTCGTTACTTCTAAACTATTTATCATAATTTGACAAATGGGCTATCATTCGAAGTGTCTGCATCGTCCGCTGGTCATAGGCTATGTGACGTCACATTTTGTTGAATATATAAATATTCATAGTCATATTCAGAGGATAGCCGTGGTCATTTGCCATACATACATGCCCACATACAAAGTGATCATTTCTACTGTTCTAATGTCCTCCAAATCATAAAAAAAACCATTTTGCTAAAAGAATCTAAGAAGCAAAACGATTTATCTGTTTTGTTAACAAATTTATTAAACAATTTTTTAATTGTAATACTTATAAATTTTTGTTAACATTGCATTTCCTACAATGAGCTTTTGTGTTATGTGTACCCTCACAAATCTCCATGGCCGTCAATTTTGATTTCATTGACGTCTTCCCTTGGTTATACGTCCACATCTTAATGACAGCGTTTCCTTCGTTTTTTTGTGGGGTCTTCGTTTGTTATATTTATACATACATATAAATTTGGATCGCTTAAGAAAGGACAGAGCCATATTGAGAGCGTTGACTGGCTAATTGCTTTATAAGCAAGATAAACTGATAATGTAAGCTTACAATTATAGATTAAATCTCGTATAATAAATACAAATATTCTAGGAAACGCATCTCTTAACCATTCGCCGAATGATGAATCCAGCATATAAAATAAGAATTGCTGCAAATGATCAGCGCTTACTTCCCATAGAAGATATGTTGAAAAATCCGAAAGTATCAGCCAAATAATCGATTTCAATATTGTTTGATATATTTTACGATTTGCTTCAAAATATTCGCAGCTACTTCTTACACCGTGAAGGTTTACAATAACAGAAAATAAGAACAGTGTTGATGAGAGATCCGGATTTTGATTCCATGACAGTATTCGCATTATTCGCCATTTCGTCAAATGGAGGCAAAGTCCTATAGCGAGCGTCAAAAGCAGATATTTGTGAACCAAAAGGCTCATTTTGTAGTATTTAATTTATTTTTAATATTAACAAGAAAATTTAAAAAAAAAATTTTGTGCCGAAAAATGTTAGACAAAAAATTTTACTACAGTTAGTTCAACCAAAAATATAATAAAAATTGAGATTTAGATATCTGAAGGCTATTTGATTAATTTTGAAAAGATTACATGATTATTCGTTTTGAATTTTTTTTAAAATTTTTTTAATAAAAAATACAATATCATCACTTGTTTCTCTGTTAGTCAGAGTGATTTTTATTTATTGCCATTTTGTTGTAAATGCCCTGCTACTGATTACCGTTTGTGGTATTAAGTATGTAGTTAGTCAGAAGGATAGTTTATTTGTTTCTTTGGTCATATTGATATATTGACGACTTCCACTTTCTACACAATCCTACAATCCTAAATATCAATACACACACATTTATGGTATCACTTTGGTTAATAGATTATCATTGTAATGACTTATGATAAAATGATAACATTTCATTGTTGCACATACACGAGTATAAACATAATTTCATTGCCCGTGTCGCTTATCTATATGAATCAAAGATTTATTTGGATCAGTGTTGTTAAAATTACATGTTTTGTAATATTTTTAAGAAACAGGTATCTTATGTTTCTTATTGTCGTAAACCTCGCGCATGTAGGTTATTGGAATATACCTAATACTTTAGGATTTTAACAAAAATTCCATTACTTTAGCATAAATTTGCATGTAAAGAGATTAAAATTGATATTATTATTATAATAACTATAAATTATTTTATGTCTTTTTTTAAGGTTTGGATTGAATATGATATATGATATTTAGGTTTTAATCCAAACACACTGAAGTTAAGAGCAATCCAAACCAAACATAATAGTATGGACCGAAAGACTTCTGGGTGATCTCTCATATGCAATGAGCAGCCTATTTATCTTATTCTAAATAGCCTATCCTATCCTATACTATACTAATTAATTGTTATGTAAATAAAGAGAACAATTTTCTCTCAATTATATAAAATATTAATTAGTTTTTGTGACTTTAAAACCTATTAATATATTTCAATTAAGTATAATAATCAGCATTGTTCAAATATTCTAGTATCTTACAATAAAATACTAGACAAACACTTTGACCAAAGCTCAATTTCTCATTATATTTCTCATTTATTTTAAGTATTGTAGTACATATACACAACATAATTCCTTTATGTTTCTTGTTGTTCTTGTTGGTTGTTATTATTTTATTATTCAAGCATATGCTTGAGGGCAAAATATTGTCATAAGCCGAAACACGCCTTTTGAGGTTCTTGGTCTTTTTCTGTGAACCAAATCAATCATCTTCATCATCATGAATCGCCTCAAGTAACTTAATTTTACTTCACTTCACTTCACTCCACTTCACTCCACTCCACTCCACTCCACTCCACTCCATCATTTGTTTTATTATGAATAAAGCGTTGACAAATGTTTTATAATCAATTTTGTTTTATTATGTTATTGTTGTTGTACTATACACATATACTAATTTACATACATATACTCGTATATATGTAAGCACTATATAGAAGTCATCTATTTTATCACATAAATATCTTTTGGTAACTTTTAGTTGAAGCTGTATTAAGGCAATATACTCCATACTTATGTTGATATTCTGACCACTGTTTGTTACTAATTTATAAATTTCATAATAAGATTATATAAGAAAGAAGAAAGAAATATAATACTATACACATAAAATCCAAATTTAGTAAAAGCTATTTAAATGTCTATGTCTTTAAATATAATAATAAACGTGTTCTTAAGAAGTGCCAATCATCTATTAATATTTAGAACCATCATTATTAGCATTCTAGATTTTAGCAAAATATTCTTTTAATTTGTACCCTACATAGGTCAGAAATTTGTCAGTCTTTTTTTCATGGAAATATTTTCTATTTTGTTTAATCTTTAAAATCAATGAAAGTTTAATCTGTTGTTATTGTTATTGTTAAACATAAATGAATATGTAATATCTATCGATCTATACAACTGGACATAGCTCAGAAACTAAAAGATTTAGCACGAAAATTTGCCACGTAAATTCGCTTTAATCTGATAATGAAGTAAATCAATTTTTTTTCTATTGCCTCTTTTTCCGGTCATATTATTATGGATAATATTGAATAATATTGTTTAAAAAAAAGTAACAGCTCTTAAACCAGTAATGTAGTCCGAGAGTAAGCAATCTTCATTGGTTAATGGTGGCAAACCCATATTCATATTCCACTGGTTCCATTTTCCGTTTATTGAGATAACAAAATCTATTTCAATAGAATTTTTTCCTCGTTCCTTTATGTCTTTCGAAATTTCTATTCACCATGAGTTCTAAAACTAACCAAATATGGGACATTTTTGGAGATATCGCTTTGAAATACAATATTGTTTTTATAACTGTTTTTTTTTTTTTTTTTTTTCGTTTTAAAGTTTTATCGTAATTTATCGTTATAAATAATTGAATTGAATTTTGATTCGTAGGCTCTCTTGATATTAGGATAATCAGGTTTTTTCCTTTTTTTTTAATTTTTTCATGCTGCAACTAACCCAATTTGCAGAAATCTCCTTCATTAGGGTTTTAAAGATCTTGTCTACTGTGTGGAAAATGTTATATTTTCAATTTTAAATTTATAATTAAGAAATTTTGTATGCTTATAAGGAGGAACTGGAACATATTACACTACACTTCACGACACTTCTTTTTTTTTGGAAGGTCTAAATATCTTCCAAACATATTTGTGGTCCGTGCCACAAGTTATGTCGGAGTCATTAGCTTGCTGACAAAAAAAAACCCCTGTCGCCTCAAAATGCCATTTAATCCCTTCGGCAACACTAAAGCATTCCTTCGTAGGGAAGAATAGTAGATCCTTATGTGGACACCAGTTGTGGTACCCTTATTCCGGACACTATGGTCCGACCAGACCACATGAATTTGTATGGGATATTGGTGGTAGTTATTTAGTTTTATGTATCTTTTATGTGTTTATGCGTGTGTCTGAGTGTGTAATTTATGGTTTTATGTCATTTTTATTGTGTGTTCAAGTAAAAAATAGAAAAAATTCCGTACAAAATTTAAAGAATTACATAGGGGACTGGCAACACCATGATATACAAGACTGAGATAATAAATTAGAAATACCCATATCCCATACTTTTACTTAATTTTTTAATTTTTTTTTTCCACCAACACACTCAAAAATAGTTCATTGAGGCTCACCTGTGTCCATGGTGGTGGAATACCCATTCCTCCGAAGATGTTATCAAACTCTTGTGACTCATGTACATGGTGTTCCGGATCCTCTAGGATATCTTTTCAAATAGCACGGTACGGGTCCACAGTGCGCCCAGATACTTTCTGTAGCATCCATGGCCAGTTGCGAATTGAATAAATTCGAACCCTATGTCCCCGGAACGACGCTTAAGCCAATCCGTAATGTCTGAGATGAGCGGTGGATCCTCTGTGTCTCTGTCTGTGTGTCGTGACTCTGAAATCAATTATCCCATAATTGTTGTTCTCAAATCCTTTAACTTTAAAAACAATTGAGGGTACAGAGTATCTCATAGTCATGTCAACTCGATTAAAGCGTACTAACTAGTTTGCTATTTGTGAATGACACGTTAAATTTACAGCTTGGAAATACGGATGTTCACTGGTAAGGAACTTAACTTTTAGTTTTATTGAAATTATTGAAATTTATTATAATTTATGATTTTAAAGTGATTTCTGTGTGCAAGAAGCACTTCTTTCAATAATCCGGTACACTACTAGTTTCGTTAGTAATATGTAATATTATCTGTTATCTATTGCAGAAAAATCAAAATAGACGAATACATTATAGAGGATCTGGGATATTGTAACCATATTAATTAAAATTCTATATACAATAGTAGGCAGAAACCAATTCGAATAGCTTCCAACGGAAACAAATATATTAGAAAGTGTGTTGTTGCCAAGTTTTATGCCTAACGTAAACGGAAATTAAACTTTGACATTTTTGAAAAGAAATCTACATATAAATAAAACTAATCATAAATAGGATGACATCATAAAAGATTTTTTGTATTTTTACAAATTAATTACTTTTTATTTGAACCATAAAATATTTCTTTCTACCTAATATATTAGCATTATTATTATTATTATATTAAGAGCCTTAATGGGTTTAATCATGAAAAAATTATTGCAAAAATCAGTAAATCTAAATACATCATACTACATATGTATATAGGTACGAGTATGTAAATATATGAAACCCACTTTGAGTACTTTAGAGTTCATTAAAAATCTTTTGAGGTCAGCAAAGCATCAACAAAAAAGAAGAAAAAAATTAACTTCAATTTCATCGAACTTTAAAAACATTTCAAAAAAAAAACCATAGATACTTATAGAAAAATAACTGATATATTTAGATATGATTAGATATGTTTAGATTGAATTCGATTAGACTAAATTAGATAAGGAAAAGGTGCTAGTTAGTTGATTACTTTATTACTGCAGGCTCAGTTGAGGCTATTGTAAAATATCCCATAATTATAGGTCTTTCGTTAGTCTGATTGATATCCATTAAGATCCAAGATTTTCATTAGATAAGTCTGAAATTTTTGTTGGTTCTAGGTAATGTACGCCTATACATTGGAGTTTAAATAATCATAATGGCAAAGCGAACAAATTTTATATTAAAAATTATTGTATTTATTTTATATAAAAAATATTCAACTCCCATATATAAAAATAGAGAGGGTTTATTATCCAATAAAATGGGGACTCTGGTAATTAGCTTATTTACACAAATTTCAAAGTGATAACTCAAAAACTTAGAAAAATTGTATGCTATGTATAATAGCTTTCGTAGAAACAAATAAACGCAGATTACAAGATCAATTACCTTTGTACTACAAAATATCGTGAGAAAAGGTGTGTGTGTGTGTGTGTGTGTGTGTGTGTGTGTGTGTGTGTGTAAAGATATAACAAAAAATATATGTACTATATCTCAAACATTTTTGCAAATTATAAATTTAATAAACAAATTACCATTAAACAATTTTCAAAACAAATACATCTCGAACGCCTCCAGATCTGATTCAAAAACGATACAGAAAACAACAAAAAATTCATTCACAAACATGTCCATATTTAAATTTCCGTAATTATTAATGACTTTGTCGATGATGTCGTTCCAAGGTTCCCCTCACCGAAATTGTCATGTACCACCACAATACCAACCAAGTTTAAGCCACATTTGTTAAATCAAGTGAGATAAATATATATTAAATAATGAGGCAACAAACACAACAAAATCATAATAAAAAAAAAATTGACAAAGGAAAAAAAAAATACATATATATATATTATTATTATTATAATTATAATTTCAAAAACAAAAACAAAAACAAAATTAACAACGCATTTATTATTATTGTTTATAAGATAAATATGTATCTCAATGGACACCCACACAATATTTGACTTGATTTGATTGAACCGTTTGAGCGGTTGCGGTGACGGTGGCGGCGGCGAGTCGAGTCGAGTCGAATGGAATCAATACGAGCGCCAAATCTTTTATAATGTTTGCCAAGTACGATATACCTGAATATGAATAATAATAAAGAAACAAGAGAATAAAACAATTTTTCAAGCTCAAGAAAACAAATAATCAATTCGCAGAAAATCCAAAAGCAATAACAATTTCGTATTTCGTATGAATCCCAAGTCAATCAAGACAAGTCCAAAACTAAGTCCAAGTCCAAGTGAAGACAAATCAAGTCAAGTTAAACCAACCAACTCAACTTGCTTTAACAATTCGATTCCATTGATGCCAATTGAAACAAATCAACTCAACACTGATGACGTCGACGCCATTGTTGCTGCTGCTGCTGCTGCTGCTTCTGCTTTGCTGCTGCTTTGCTGCTGCAGTCACCGCTCCGCCTGCGTACCGAACTACTTACGTACTCAGCATTCTCAGAGATCAGTTCAGTTGAGCTCAGCTCTATAATAGTTCTCAGGGAGCTTGGTAGCCATACAACCTACCTACCTATCTACCTGTCTATCAGGCATACGTATAAATACCTCAAGTCTGTCTATTGAGCGATTCAGTTGACGTTTGTCAATTTCGCGTGAAACTTCTTTTGAAATTTTAAGAAAAAACAAATAATAAATTTTTTTTTTTTTTTATTTACTACAAAGTTTATTATTTGTTTACTGCAGTTAAACAATTATTCATTGTGCGGTTTAGTTTTTCAAACTAAAAAAACAAAAAAAAACATTAAAAATATAATAATATAAAACAAATATGGTGAGTTTTCTAAAATAATAATAATAATAATAAAAAAAAAAACAACAAAAATACAAAATAAAATAAATAAAAATAATAAAATAAAATAAAATAAAAACATTAAATTACTCACAAAAAATACTAGGGAAATAGTACGTGACAAAAATATATAGATTCATATATTTAAGTATATCATTTGTAGCGGATCTTTAATAGATCACCTCTAATTTTTATACAAACGTATATGATGATGATGATGATGATGATGATGATGATGATGATGATGATGATGATTCGTAACAGTCGGGAAGAACCTTAAAGTTAAACAAATAATATTTCCGCTAGCCAATTGATAAAGTTAAAAATTAAACCGACATTTTGCTTTTGATTAATAGATGTTGAAATCTATGATCTGAAGATTTCTATTTCCACCGCATCCTGGACGAGTTATGATCCAATTAAATGTCCATCACAAGTGTTTTCGTTTCTGGAAGAAACTGAAAATTTAGCATTTATAATTTGTGGTAGCGAATTGCAATAAATGAAAAATAAACATTTTATATATGATTAGCATTTATATTTAGACCTTTTGAGCTCCTGGCTCAGCGTACCTGAATCGGACTGATCCAATTAACTTAGTGCTTTCATTTATATTTACCGATTATATATCCATTTGGCTGATAGATGGAAGATTTTATGTAAATATATTTAGATTCTTATAAGGTGCCAAAAACTTCAGGGATGAGTATATTGTATTAACAAATTTTAAAAGAGCCATTGACTAAAGTAAATTGTAATAGGTGTTTCTTATTTTTTTTTTTTTTTAAATGATCTTCGCCATTCACAACAATAATGGGTAACCAAACCAATGTATCAGAAAAGTCCATGTGCCACTTAAAATCTATGCAAATTATTTTTTAAAGTGATTAATATGCATTGTATTGGCAAGTTTGCTTGGAGATCGAATTCAATTGCTAGACATCTAAGTTCTTCTTAGTATTATTTTATCTGGGGAACTTGGACTACAATATATTTAACATAGTTTCTATGTATTGAGTTTTTATTGCGTTCACGACAAAGGGGAAACAGCTTCACTCCAAAAGACTTATTTAGAGGTTCACGCAAAAGACTTATGGCCCATTGTGATGCTTGAACGTTGAATTTGATTTGAAGGAATAGCACCAAGATAACGAAGTTTATGGAAAAGACCTTCAATAGATTAAATGGAAAATAAATAATAATGAATATCAGAAATTTAGGCTTTTGCTCCTTACGAATTCTATTCTGTTCTAGAACTTAACAACAACAATAAAAAAATAATGGATTTTTTTTAGGAGATTGATAGAGCATGATTCAGTAAAATGTTTGATTGTATGAGTTCAAAACCTTCTCTAAAACTAGTTGCACTATAAATACGAGTATATAAATGGGCTCGGGCTCATATACATGAATTAACTTAATTTGAACTCCTTAGTTGCGATTCCCAATTTTATATACCATAAATATTAAATAAAGAAATATTATGACCTTCAAATTCAATAAACTCTAACTAAGTGAGTTTAAACTTATTAACCCATATTTAACATATTAACTAAAAAATTTTATTAAATAATTAGTCATATAAGAAATCGTTACATTAAAAGTTACATTTACAATAATAATTCAACTACAATAAATAGAATACGAGTATGAGAGTATCGATATCTCGTCATCTTCGACATGGAAGTATCAAGAGGGCAGAGTAGTTTGGTCATCTACTCGACCCTAAAGTATGAACTGAGATGCTAAATGTAAAATGTGATGATGATTTATTCAATTTTCCATTAGAAATTTCTGATTCGTGGAAATTTCTGATTTGTTATCCCCTTTAATCGACGCCTATGGTCGCCATGATGGCAATGATTTTGCGTGGGCCCATTTTTTGCTTAATGAACGCACCTGAACTTGAACTTAACGTTAACATTAACGTTAACGTTTTTGGCTAGCAATTTATGAATAAACTCAGCTGTCACAAACATAGAGAATCGATTAATTTTTAAAAACCGAAAACCATAAAAACCGGAACAATAATACTATACAAAGTTATGCGTCATGTCAATAACAATAAATACAATATAACAAGAAAAATGGTTTCACTTAAGACCTTAAAATACCCTTTAGTTTAGTTCAGATTAGTACGAGTATATTGTAAGATAGAAGTTTAGTACTACTATTACATTTCTGCAAGAAATTTCTCATTTAACCTTCCTTAGGGTCAAAGCTGATAAAGTCCATTGCTATACAAATTTGTAATTTATATAATTCTGTTTACACGTGCGTATATTAATCTTTATAATGTCGCTGAGTTCATATAAAAACTATAACTTCCAAGTATAGAATTTTTTTATTTGACTATGACAACAAAATTATTCAAAATACATAGTAAATTTGTATTGCGTTACAAATATCATAATAAATAAAGTGATATTACCATATTACACTTGCTGCGTAAAAATTATAATTAAAATTTGATTGTTGCACGAGCATACATATTGACAACTTGCTTTCATCAAATATTATACTATTTAATAGTCTGATGGACAGAATTCATCTGAATCAAATATGACCAAATTTAGTTAGTTAAAGAAAGCCGTTTAGGTATGAGATATTGAAGTCGAGAGTGTTTGACTTATAAGAAAACTTGTTTAATACATTATTTCTTAGTATTTTGGCAAACAAACAATATTCATACGAGTATATTGAATTTGAATCATTGGAAATTGCATAGATTTGATATACTATATATGTATGCAAATTGCTTTTTAAACAAAAGACACTAAATAATAGAGAGTAAATATAAAGAATTATTGTGTTTTTTTTTTTTTTCTTTTTCTATTGTGTTACCATTATGGTAAGTACAACATATGAGTATTTAAAATTTTGATGGGTTTTTTTTTTGTGTGGTAGCTACTTAAAAGATTATACAGCTTGGATTTAATAAATGCTGCTGTTATGGAAAAGGGTTAAGGAGAAATCTCACAAATTATATTATACTGACCTTATATTGTCAGGAATCTCTTCAGAATTGAAAATGGATTAAAATCAGTGTAATATTTTTACTCCATTCATGCTAACAATCCCTGTAACAATATAAGATACATAATCTACTTATATTGGAAGAATCTTTGTACAAACTTATAGTCTTTAAAGCCAACAGATTCGATTTTATTGTTGTGATCATCTATGAGCTATTGTCTTGCGACGAAAAAGTGTCCTAAAAACGGAAGAACAAGACAAGCATACCTAGTTGTAAGGAGCGTACGACTTTGATATAGATAAATTGCAGAACATATTGAATAGGGCTGTACTGTAGGGTATCATTACATGAAAAATCAACTGAGAGTATGGAAAGAAATTTTGAAGGAAGCACTAAAAAAAGCAATTACTCTGAAAAGCTGAACAAAAGATAATACACGTACATCCTCCAATTTTCCAACAGAAAAATCTAGATCAAAAATTCAGTCGGATTTGGCAATAAAAGCTACTGTATCAATAGTGAAGTGGGTTATTCAAGGTGCCAAACACCTGAAGAGAGACTGAAACTGAAATTCAAAAAAAAAAAAACCAGTAAAAAATAAGGCTAACTTTGGCTATACCGAAGTTGGGGAACACTGACAGGCTCGTCGGGAGTAGTCCAAGAGACATGGTCGGAGGATATGACACTTATGATGTCCAAATTTCAAGTCGATAGTACAAAAAGTTTTCTAATTAGAACTTTTATTTGGATCCTCTCTAGTGGTCCGATTGGTCTGATTCCGACAAATGTACTGCGTATGATATAAAGAAAGCTCCATTCAGCTCTATGACTGAACTCAAATACTGAGGGACTAGTTAGCACACAGACAGACATACAGACGGAGAAACGGACGATGGCTGAATCGACTCGTCTCGGTCTGGCCGAACTATTCATGATAACAAATCCGTAGACTGAAAAGTCTTTGATGCACCACATCATCACATAAAAGTCACTCATTGAATTCAAAGTTGAATTACTGAAAGATATTACCAGCTTCATTGTCAGTAAACATATACCAGTTGTCCATTTCATCGAAATCGAGCAACAGAATGGGTCGAAATTGGTGACATATTTTAAAAAAAAATCAATCCAGTAGTCTTTCTTAAACATCTATTGTATTGCATTTACCGGAAAGTAGCAAAGCACACCGGGACAGCAAGGACCAAAAATATATGTATAGACTCTATGGGGTCTCCCATGTCTCCTTTTGTGGTAATCACAAACTCCATGACAAACTGATAAAATGTGCAGCAACTCACTGCGGGTGAAAAGTATAAAAAAAAAGCACAATCCAATCACGTCTCGCAATGAAGTCTCTGTTTGCGTTTTGCAATGCGATTTGTATGATTTACTGGAACTGAGTACAGAAACTTGTTGTATTTTCGGATGAAAAACAATTAAAATTAGATGACCCAAATGGATATAAGTTTTATTTTCATGATTTTTTTAAGGAACAGCCAATTTCTAATCTCCAAAATGAATAAAAAGTTGATAAGTATACAAAGACATAATAATATATCTTATGAACTTAAAGAACATGAAAACTTACACATAGTACATATGTATTACCTATGTATATATATTTTAATTGTTAATTAAAATATGTGTTATGCTATTCATAATTTACATCAAATGATTTTATTATGATTTATTAATTTTATCAATTTATTTATTTATTTTTTTTTTTTTTTTTCAGCTATTAAAAATTGGATCACCTCTTGTACTACTTGTAGTACTTCTTTGTGTGGTAGTACAACAACATATTGCATTAGGTAAAAAACTTAATAAACGTTGTACGAATTGTTCATATCGTACCTATTACACTAATGGCGATGGACGTCAATATGAAAGGGTTACATACCGATATGCAGCCAACCTTATACACGTGGTATTTGTTCAAAAGAAAACAATTTTTTCCTACAATCTTAAAACAAAAAAAAAAAAAAACAAACATAATTTTACTACTACTTACTAGTATTGTAAACTATTAATCAATGTTTTCTTCGCACTGAAAAACAATGGGAGGGTATGTTTACTTACATAGTATTGTATTTAATATTGTACATATATATTGATTATAGCTTTTTTTTTTTCTAATTTGATTTGAAATTCGAAACAAATCAATCAAAATTTTTGTACATAAACAATTACCATATAAAATGTGTATATAAAATAATTTTATATCTTACATATCCCCACTCCCACACTCTCTACCACAACTGCACATTCCTCACTGTGTCTAGTATTTGTTACTACTGATATGTATATAAGTATGTACAGCAAAAAGTACTACTACAACTTATGTACTACTACTATTATGTATGTAGAACTACTACTATTTAGAAGTTAAATATTCTTTTTCTTGTATAAAGTAACTAAAATTTCGTTGAATTTAATCTCACTCTATACAAAAATATGCATACTAAATATTTAATCACCTGAATTATATAACTTATAACTTATTCATTTTGTAATTTATATCCAAACCGCATGCATGTACATTCTGTTCCGTTCCGTTTCGTTCCGTTCCGTTCATCTATCTACCAACTGTATTGTCTGTGGCTATTATGATTCACTATGATTCATTACATTAGCCCAAGTAGCCGCCCAACAAGCCCAACTACAAAGTGGGTGCTACGGAAATCCGTGTGGCTTGAATGCCATCTGTCAGGAGACCGCCGGCGGCCGTCCGGTCTGTTCTTGTCCACCCGGTCACAGCGGTAATCCGCTTACGCACTGCAATCGTGGTGAGTGCCTGGACAATGTCGATTGCCGTGGTGATCTGCAATGCAAGGATAATCGTTGCGATCAATCGATGTGTGGGGGCGCTTGCGGCATTGTGCTCCAATTGTGAGGTAAGTTTATATTCGATATACATACGTACATACTTTTCAAATGCTCATGTACTGAGGTACTCGACAATATTGAAACAAATGCAATGCAAAGCACTGATCTCTAGTTTTTGAAATATTTTATGCTAAGTACTGATGATTTATTATTTTACTCTTATACACTTAGTAACTGAAACACTTAAACAAACTTGTTGGTAAATTTGTCATATGGAATTTTTTATTGAGAATCCTATTCTGCCTCTTGCCTTTTATAAAGCTACATACATAAGTATATAAAATTAAATTTGAACATATGTATATCATCTTTTATTTTTTTATTATTATTATTATTATTATTATTATTATTATTACTTACAGCCCAGAAGATGCACTGCTGTGATTCCAGTGGCCCCTCAGGCTTTCCAAGGTGATCCATACACATCTTGTCGTTTAGCAGATCCCGGTGAGTTTGCAATTCATATTTACTGATATGCTACATACATATTCCATTTGTCGTTACGCAGTAACGATGAAGACTAGCTTCCGACCATGTCCCCTAATCTAAGTATTTCATTTGTGAATCGAAATATAAGCAATTTTATATAGACAGATTTCTAATCGTATATGAATGAATTTTTAATTGAATTTTGAGGCTAAAATACTGTGTACCACTGGATTGACATTTCTACTGAGGCCATTAAACCTATTAAACTATTTTAGAATTTGCTAATTTTTGCCCAAACAAAAACCAATTATTGGCAAAGTTTAAATTGTATTTAAACT
>JAWNKV010000736.1:0-34112 GCA_035041805.1 Amiota mariae
ACATATATGTACTACGTATTTATATGTTATGTTATGTGTTATGACATATGTTAGGTGTTCACACGATATGCAAACTTTGTCATAAAAATGAAAATTTTTGAAGGGTTCATATTAGAGATGAAACGGATATCTGGCAACTATCCGGTATCCTCCCGGATATTAAATTAAGGCCGGATAGTTGCCAGATATCCGTTTCATCTCTACCGCCCGGATATAATATCCGTATCCTCCCGGATATTAAATTAAGGCCGGATACCGGATAGTAAACAAGTATCCGGCCGGATACCGAATTAAAAAAAAACGACGTTTAAACTTTAGAGGTGCTTTATTTAATCCAAATTAATACTCGTACTGTACTAATGGTAAATTATGATGTATGAACACCAATTTCTCTGTATTAAGAGGCAACAAACGGTTTCGCTTGTCTTCGTACACAAGACCTGTTTCCGAAAAAGTCTTTCGCTGTACACACTGCTGCAGGGCGCTGAGAGATATATTCTTGCAAATTTTGATAAATTTGGATATTGTTCAGTATTAGCTGACTATCAAATATAAAGATCTCGATCGTGACCAATGCCCACTGACTTCAGATAAAAATCAATCTCCGTTGGAATCGTGCTCTTTTCTTGATCGTGAGATTGAAAACAATTATCATTCGGTACCTCATGAAAGCAGCCCCAGAACGTGTCGTGAGTTTCGTCAGATTCTGCCGACTCTGTCTCTTCTTTTTTACTTTTTTTTTTGACTGATGTTGAACCTGAACTCTGCTGCTGGAGGAATCTACATTTTTAAATATTCAAAAAGAATCTTCTGGCGATCTTTCTCCGCTTCAACAACCCCCAAATAGATTTTTTTTTTTAAATCTTGGGTCTAGAAAAGTTGCAATCAAGTAGTTGGAGTCTTGATTTAAGGAGTTGAAACGTTTTTCTAATTCTGCTTTTAACGAGACCAGAATAGGTAACCGATGAAAGGATAGCTTAATCGTTCTTTATAATTTCGGAATTCATTTCCACTTAATAAGGGACTGATGAAATAATAAGAAGCAATTGAAAGAATTGTTGAAGCTTTATTTGTGGTTTACTTTAAAATTGTTTGTTGTTGGTAAGATGCAACAAACGGCTATTTTCGTCCGGTATCCGTTCATATGTATTGGGAACATACGTATGTCTGTTTCGCGTATGAAGGGTATTCAGACAATATGAACGTTTCATTCATATAGTAATACGTACGAATATGTATCATATGAAATTCAATGAATGAAAATTGTTTCCTTTGTTTTCCAAACAAGTTGTCAAGATTGTTCAATACCATAAATGTCTTGGTTTGTTTCGGTTTATTTGTTGCAAATATTAAAAAAGAAATAAAAACTGAAATGAATGACGAGGAAATCGTTTTAAGTCTTATTTTGGTGTCCTATGTTTTTGAAGACAACAACAAAAATGAGAAACAAGAAAGATCTTGTATGTGGGAGAGAAATTGGGTCAATCGCCGTGATCATGAAGCACCGTCTTTGCTTTGTAATTTTTTGCGCATGTCATATGAGCAGTTCCATCACCTATTTACTTTCTCTGGTATCACCAATGATTTCAAAGAAAAATACTGCCACGCGGCAAAGCATTTCAGCTAGAGACCGACTGATATTAACATTTCACTTCTTCGATAGTGGTGACAATTCAAGATCTCTCCAGTATTTATTTTATATTCCGCATAACACTATTTCGATCATTATACCCATAGTGTTGGAAGTGATCTGTGTTTTCATTCATGAATTTTATTCATCCGTCTGATGTTATTTTCCCATCATTACATTGGATTTGCAGACACCGAAAACTACAGAATCTTGGAACGCAGTTGCTAAACTAATTTTGGCTATGCCGACGTTGTAATACTCTTCATGCCCCAGCTAGTTGTCCGAGGGTCTTGAAAATTATAAGGATGGTGGCTATGGGTCAGACACTTATAGTGTCCAAATTTTAAGTCGATAATACAAAAAACAAAAAAGTTTTTCTAAAAAGAACATGACTTTGGATCTGGGTTTGTATGGGGGTACCCTCCCTAGTTGTCCGATTCGGCTGATTCCGACAAATGTACTACGTATGGTAAACAAAAAGCTCTGTGCAAAATTTCAGATATAATAAATTTCCTTTATTAATAATAATAATATTGTATGATTTTAACAGTATTTTATTCATTTTTCAAACAAAAACACCTTTTTATACTTTTCACGCAGTGAATAGTATTATAAGTTTGTCATGAAGTTTGTAACACACAGAAGGAGACATCGGAGACCCCATAAAGTATATATGTATGTTCTTGATCAGTACAACGAGACGAGCTGATTAAGTCATGTTCATCTGTCCGTCCGTATGTATGCAATATAGTCCCTCAGTTTTTAAGCAAGAGAGCTTTACACCATACGCAATACATTTGCCGGAATCAGCTGAATCGGACCACTAGACCCATACAAATCCAGATCCAAATGTATGTTATCAAAACTTTGTGTTTTGTACTATCGACTTAAAATTTGAACACTAATTATCTGACTTATATACACCAACTATATCAAGACTCTCGGACCACTAGGTGGGGTACCTCCCATACAAATCCAGAATCAAAATAATCTTCTTAATAGAAATAATTGTTTGTGCTTTGTACAATCGACTTGAAATTTAAACGCTATTAGTAGCTGACGCATATTCACCAACCATGTACATTTCGAGACTCACGGACAACCAAGAGGGATATCTCCCATACAAACCCAAACTCAAAGTCATGTTCTTATTAGAAAAACTACTTTGTTTTTTATACTACAATATTATACTGAAATTTGGGCATTATAAGTATCTGACCCATATCCATCAATTATATGAATTTCATTACGTAAGGATTTCTAGTTGCCATACAAAACATGAACTAAGAAAAATAATCAGAAGTTAATACAACTTCGGCATAGCCAAAGTTAATCTTCTTTTTACTTATTTTTTTCATAAGTAGAGCTCGTCTCGTCGTCGGCTTTCTTATCAAAATGGGCCAGGCCACTGAATGACTCTTGAATGCATAAATTCAAATATTAAATGTAACTTATCGCATAAAACTCACTAAATATTTTTTAAATGTTTATTCATTATAATATTTATGAATAGGATTTATCGAATATATGTAGAATGCAAGCATACTTTATATTTTTTATCTTGAAATATTTAGTCGTATATTTTTTACGAAAAACAGACGAAATTTCTGGTCTCTAAAAATTATTTTTATTTATTTATAAACAGTTTATTTTTATCTAAATTCTTTGTTTAAATAAAAAAAAAAACAAAAAAAAAAAAAAAAAAAGGGTTCACCGAATCAATACCGACGATCTATGGTGGTGATTACTACACATTATTATGGGTAATTTTGAATAACTTATTATGTGAATTGTATGTATGTATTGTGTGGAAAGATAATATGAAATTCTTGAGACTCATTATGGTTTTTCTTGATTTTTTTTTTATGTATAGGAGTCGGAAAGTCATCTCTGTTGATACGGTTCTCGGATGATACGTTCTCTGGGAGTTATATAACAACAATCGGAGTCGATTTCAAAATACGAACGGTTGTCATCGATGGCATGCGAGTGAAACTACAAATCTGGGATACAGCTGGTCAGGAAAGATTCCGTACGATCACAAGCACTTATTATCGTGGAACACATGGTGTTATTGTTGTTTATGATGTTACCAATGGTGATTCATTTGCGAATGTCCGCAGGTGGCTTGAAGAAATACAAAATAATTGCGATGTAGTTAATAAAGTATTAGGTGAGTATATTATATATTGAATATTTTGAAATTCTTATCGCATTTTATTATTTGTATATATGTAGTTGGTAATAAAAATGATGATCCTGATCGTAAAGTTGTTATAACTGAGGATGCACAACGTTTTGCCCAACAAATGGAGATCGAATTATTCGAGACATCAGCCAAAGATAATACCAACGTAGAAGAAATGTTTCTGTCAATAACGAGGCAAGTGTTACAACATAAATTGCGTACGGCACAAAATGAGCAACAAAAGGATACCATTAATGTTCGAAGTATGAAGAATAAAAAGAAAAGTAAATGTTGTAGTTGAAATTTTTGGTTGCCTTTTACTTTCATACACAAACACACACAAACACACACACGGATCAATAGTATGTTTCCTTCTTTAATTTAATTTACTTAACTTTACTTTACTTTATCTTGTCTGTTGTTATCTATTTTCTTTCTATACATTGATGTATTAAAATCACTTTGTCTGTGTCCCATGTCGCTATCCTTTATCTATCTGTATCTGTATCTGTATCTGTATCTCTTTCTCTCTCAGTCTCTCTGGTGCCGAAAATGATGTAAAAAACTATACAATAAAACTATCCATAAAACAAACGCAGTGAATTTTCCACACATATAAAGTTCATTTCAGCGATATTTAACTAAAAATATATTATCTAGTTATTGTCTCGATACTCTACTCTCTATCTTGATTTACCAATATGTGTGTGTATTTATTGATTCATATACTATATAGTGAATAATACTACTCCTTCCATAGAATGTGAACAATCTTTCTTTCATTAAAACATGATTTCCACTTTATACTTACTACTACATAAATTCAATGAGAAAAAAAAAGCAACGGTTCTAGAATAAAAATGAAATAAATAAATAAATAAATAAAAATTATATAAATAAATAAATAAATAAATAAAATTAATTAAATAAACAAAGAACAGATATTATTCATGTAAAGAGCAATTATATATTTGTATTTGTATCTAGAATATTACATATTGTATTGTAAATTTATGTAAACAAAAATATATATATTTACATTAAAAACAAAGACAACAAAGAAGAACCATATTATTATTATTATAATTATTATTATTATTATTATTTGTACTATTTACAACAAGTATAAGAACAACAAAAACAAAAACAACAAAAACAACAACAACAACAACAACAAAATCCAGAAAAACCAACAAAATGATGCATGTAACTTACAATAATTAATAAATTAAAAAATATTATGTAAAAGAATTAAATAAATAAATTTATTATTAAAATTAAAAACAAAAGAAATTTATATAAATAAATAAATAAATAAATATTTTTAATAAAATTTATATGTGAAAAAGCAAAAAGAAAAACGAAAAAAAAAAAACAAACCAGAAAAAAGAATGGAACAAAAATATTTTTTAAAAAATGTAATGAAAAACAAAACAAAAATAAAAATAAACAAAAAAATTATAAAAAATAAAATAAATGAAAAGAAAACAAACATTTACCATACAAGAAAAGCCTTTAAAAAACATTTATGATGACTTTTTTTTTTTTTTTTTTTTGTTTAATTTAATATTAAATCGTGGATTGTATTATTTATTTAATAAAAAAAAAAGAAAGAAAAAAAAAACAAAATAAATATATGTATAAATATTTATACATACATATATATATATAAAAAAAAAACAACATTTAAAACTTATTATTTACTTAATTATTTATTTTTATTTTATTTTATAAGACCCTCATTAGTTAGGCCTATGCATGGAGCAAGAAAGCTTTTATTTTATTTTTGAGATCATCCAAAGAATTCTTACATCTTAAAAGAAAGTCTCGAGATTTTCAAAAAACAAAAAAAAAAAACAAAAACAAGAAAATCAGATTTGGTCTTTCTCTATCTTTAAGTTTTGTGAATAAGCCCAGCCACCTGGGGTAGCAGCAAGATCAACACTCACTCGAAGTGCTTCCAGTGAATTAATTTTGACTGATTATCATAATAAAATGTCAAATAAGTTCTCAAGTTAATCGGTTGTCAGAGACTTGCGTGCATGCGCAAGAGGTCAAATTTCCATGCATAAACTTGATAATTTTAACCATAAAAATAATTAAAAACAAAAATGAATTATGTACTTCGAAAATACAATACAAATAATAATACAATGTATATTACAAAAAGAAGTTTATTTTTTGTTAAAAACAAAGAAAAAAAATAAAAAAGAAAAATTAAAAATTTGTATACAAAAATAAAATTTAAATAAATCCATTTATACCTCATATTTATGTACATACGAATATCCTAGAAATATTATATGAAATTTAATATCCTTATGTGAGTTACAACAATTTTGGGTTTGGGTATTCTTAATTGCTTTGCTTCACCAAATAATTTTTGCTATTATTCAATTCCATTTAGCGGTGAATATTCCCCATACATTCTAAAGATTTGGTGTCCTATAAGTTGCACCAGTCCAGTATTATTTTACAATACTATATAGGTGGCAAAATAATAAGCACTTGCTAATATAATTTTTAAGTTGACCGATACAAATTATAATATTATTTTGTCAAATATAAAATTTGCTAAAATTTAACTTTTACCATACTGAGAAAAAAAAAGTGGTCCGAGAGTTTTCCTATTAAGATGATTAATTGGGAGGTACACCGCTTGATGATCCGAAGGTCTTAAAATTTGCATGGTTGGTGGATATGGGTCAGGCACTTATAGTGTCCAAATTTCAGTTTCATAGAAAAAACAGTTATTCTATTTAGAACATAAATTTGAATCTGGGTTTTGTATGGGTAGCACTGCCTCTAGTGGACCGATTCAGCTGATTCCGATAAATGTATTTCTCATTTTGAAGAGTATAAAAATACCTAGCAAAATCGTTCATAAGTCTCTATTAAGGGAAAATGATTAGGCAAAATCATAAGTACATCCAGTTGAAATGAATGAAAACAGCTCAAATTCACTACCGCACGGGTTGCATCCAACCTATATGTTGCCTTTCTTAGCATTTCTATAATCTCTCTGAGTATCTGAAAATTAAAATGATATTTTTGTTAATTTAGTACAGTATACTTTTAGGAGATTCTTGAATAACTCATATATTGGGAACGGGGAAACATATCCGCACTACAACTATCCTAAGTTCAAGCCGGGAATCAACCATACACATTCACAAAATTTCAATGCAATTAGATGAACGGTATGACAGCCCATAACATATGAACAATTTAAAATACAAATTTTTATACATAATAATATAATTATTTCATTAATAACTAGTGTATCCTCCTCGTTTATTTGAATGAATAACCTTGTCAGTCCTTTTTGGCATATTGCTTCCTAGTTTCTGACAGGTTTCCATTGGTACCTCATAACAAGTTTTTGGGACAATTGTGTGACAAATGTTTCAATTTTGAAAATATTGCTTTCAATCCTGTTCTTCAATACATATTCATTCCCAAGGTTTTCATTCGTTGTCCAGCTTAATAAATTGACTTCCTTATCTTTGAACCAATCCCTGACCAACTTGGATGTGTGATATATGGGTTTATATGTCAGGCCAATTGGATGTTTAGATTCAGTTTCAGATGACATATTTAATATTTAATACTAGAATAATCATCTATTATTATTATATTAATTTACACTATTTACACTATTTTATTCATGGTTTCTGTCGAATTACTTATTCTTTTATTCAAAATAATATCCGATGTTATTCTTGGATCCGTTCGATCAATCCTTATCAAAATATTTATTATCATTAAACATTTTATTTCTTTAGTATTATAATACATATATAAATGTATGTATAAATAATAGTATGTACATATGTATGTATATTAATATGGGCAATAAAACTGGGGTACCCAAAAATGTTTGTAACTCTATTTTTATAAATACATAATAATAATAATAATAAATGTATGTCTATGAAATTGAAATACATATGTATGAGCATATAAAAGATATAAAATTTGTTTCTTTAAGTTCCAATTACATCCATGAGATCAGAATGTCATGGGTCATGGGTCATGGCTCTTATAAACTAATTAAGTTGTATCAAAATTAAATTTCATTTCATTTGTAATAAACATAGACATGATAAAATCAAAATCTTCTTAATCCCCAATAATTGAAGGATAGTTAAAACATTTGAAATAATAGGTTAACTTATATCGAAAATATGATTTAATTTTGAATAAATAATATATGAGTATGTAAGCGAATTAGACATATGTATGTACTATATGTGTACTCGTAGATTTCTTGCAATATTGTTGTTCTTGGATAGAAAGTTCAAACCATAGTTGCCATTTTTTACCGTTTAATTCGTCATACTCAAATATTAACAACTAAATTAGAAGCATAAATACATATAGGTTTAGGGTTCAAAGAAATTTACAAATTTTTGTTTTGTATACTAAATAATAAAGTTAAGGGATTCAGGGAAGTTTCTTTTTTTCTTAAACAGGACAAATTAAAATTTGTCATTGCAATTTACTTTTTATTATCAAAGTAAAACTTTCAATAAATTTCGTTTTAAAGAATATATTAAAAATTTTGTTTGAAATTCATTCTTGAAAATCATCTAAGAGCAAATTGTGTTCTTTAGACTTCTTTCCATTAAGCTCATATAAATAGTGTATTTGTCTTTAAGTTCAATAGATAATTTTATTTTTCTATATCTGTGCAAAACTTAATCATAAGATAAAACTCGGTAAGAGTTAATTTATTCACATGACTTGATGAAATTGTTGATAATGTTTAATTATTGGATCATCAATACAAGTATAGATTTGTACTTATATAGAAATCAAATATGAAAACTAAAGACAGAACATTAGCTTTGGATTTATCAAAACTGACTTATCTTTCATAAATTTAGTTTTATTAGAATAGGTGAGACAGGGTGCTCTCCATTGGGGCGACATCATCCAATAGCCCATAAGGCCCATTGTGATACATGATTTGGACTGCTCTTAGCTTCAGTGTTCACTTTCGATTCTATTTGTATGGAAGGTCCTATATATAGTCTAAGCCTCAGGGACCTTACACCTACTGAGACAAAGAGTAGCAATCCAGCATGGTGAAACATACAAACATGTAGTAATACATATTAAGAAAATGTAGTTAACACTAAAATTCGAATGATCAGCCATACATAAACTATAGTAAGTACTATAATTCAATTGATTTTTGGAAAAAATAATTCACACTCTCTTAATAAATATTAAAAAAATTTTGTGATTTCTAACTGAGAAAATCATTTTAAATTAAAAAATGTATCTTATGCCAAAGATATAATAATTATGTCCTTCTGAATAGTCTTGTTTAAGGAGTTGAAAAGTCTTCCATAAAACTATATGCTTATTTGGTTAAATCGGTCAAAATATATATGAAGTTAGTAGTAAATAGTTTAGTAAAAAGTTTTGACGATTTATTTAAAAATTATTGAAGTTATCGTATAAAATTACATTTCCCACACCAATGCTTCTATCTATGATGGGCTTCCTATTCAAGAAATCGGGGGACTATGACTGAGATATATTGGCAGTGTGCAGCAATAAGATGGCTCTGTGTCAAATTTCATATTTATAAATATACAATATAAACTAATGTGGAGGAGAAGAATTCTTCCATGCATGATTCTATGTATTTTCAAGAAATAGTGAACTTATTAGCCATGTATACTATACATATGTATTTAGTATGTGTGAAAGATATTGTACTATAATACTTACAAAAAAAGAGAGAGAAAAAAGTAATAAATTTTTAAAAATAATGTAAAATACAAAAAAAAAAAAAAAAAATTTTGTATACATTTTTTTTTTTTAAATTTAAAATAAAATACTATAAACAATTATATATTTTCAATATAAATAATTTTTTATTTTATAATCTCTATTATATTGTAAATTTGTATAACAAATATGTTAATGCCAAGTTTAGATGTACAATTAGAGAGTAGAATACTTCTTATACTATATAGTATAGTAGATAACCAATTCATAGCAATTGAAACTCGGGTTCTGTGCCTATGAAATATATGTTCACTCCGAAAATGACGTGTTGCCCGTGTAGTTCTGATAAAATGAGTGTGGCAATGAAATGAAAGCCCTTTTCCTATATTTTAAATATCTTTATATATTTAGCTTTCAGAATAAGACGTCTATGGAGTCTTTGATAACTGGGTTTGTTATATCAGGCCACCTGTTCATCAAAGAAGAACTGCAATTACTGGGCATATTGCTAGCAACTTGCAAACTGTTCATAAGTGAAACGATAATAAAGAGAGACAGGCGATGATGGGCTCAACTTCATGCAAAACGGCTAGGCTCTTATGCTCAGCTAGAACTCTTAAAAGATCTAAAACATTACTTTCACTAAATTGAATGAAGGATTCCTCTGTTTAAGATTTCATCTTTCCTACGCTTTCGAATAATAGGTTCAGACACTTGGTTTTTTTTTATTTTTATACTCTTCACGCAGTGAATAGTACTATAAGTTTGTTATGAATTTTCTAACATACAGAAGAAGACCCCATAAAATATATCTATATATTCTTGATCAGTGCGATGAGACGAGTTGATTTAGTCATATTCGTCTGTCTGTCCATCTGACGTCAGTTCGTCTGTATGTATGGAAACTAATCCCTCACGAAGATTTCACCATACGCAATATATTTGACGGAATCAGTCGAATTGGATAATTAGGGGGGTACTTCATATACAAACCCAGATCCAAATTTAAGTTCTTATTAGCAAAACTTTTTTGATTTCTGTACTATGGAAATGAAATTTGGACACTATAAATGTCTGATCCATATCTACTAATCATGTAAATTTCGCGACACTCGAACAACCAGGAAGGGTACCTCCCATACAAACCCAGATCCAAATTTAAGTTCTTATTAGCTTTGTACTATCGACTTGAAATTTAAATACTATTTGTAGCTGACCCATATTCATCAACCATGTAAATTTCGAGATCCTCGGACCACCAGGAGGTGTACCTCCCATACAAACCCAGATTCAAATTCATTTTGATTATTTGAAAAACTTTTTTGTCTTTTATTATATTTAATTTAAAATTTGGCACTATAACTATCTGACGCATATCCACCAATTATGTGAATTTCAAGACTCTAGGATCTCTAGGAGGGGAAGATATACGTAAAAGGTGCTTGAAGAGTATTACAACTTCGGCATAGCGTAAGTTAATCTTCTTTTTTTTTTGTTTTACTGAACTTAATGACGTAAAGGACATGGACGTCTGATTTCTCTTAGGTTCGGTTTGGTTTTCACACAATGTATAGGATCACAAATTGCTTAATTTGACCCTAGACAATTGGTTTTCATACGGCTATCACCTATATACTCGTATGCATACCCAACTTAACCTGGGCATATAATTGATTATTTTCCACATCTGGAATGTGATCGATTATACAATATTATGATTGTCAGTTATCATCAAAGGGTTATAAATTTGGGTGTAGTCGTTCCTATTCGAATCCAAGCCTTTAATATAATCCAGAACATCAACTTGAACATCGGAATGGGTAATAAAAATAAAACTGAAGTCGCTTTTCTTTCTGTACTGACTTTTTCTCTTGCTAGGCTAGTTAGATTAGGTAAAGTTGGGTTGGTAGCTAGTAAGTATAATCAGCTCACTGGAGCCATTACATGGCCATTGTACAGCGACTGAGTGTCATATTGCCTGACACCAACCAACCTGAACAATTATAAGGTTTATATATTTGAAATTAACATGTTCAATTTTACTTCGATGAGATAAAAAACTTGCTTACTTTGAGTAAATAAAAATACCCGAATCCCAATAATAATAACACACGGGTAGTTATTACAGTTAAGGTAAGCGTTTTGGTGAATTATTTTAATAATAAAAAATAATATTAAAAAAAAATTAAATACATAAAATGAAATAAATTTTTACATTATAAAAAAAAAAAAAAAGAAAACAAAACGCGTTATTCAAGTTAGTAAATTCATTAACAATTTTTCTTGTCTTTTTCTAATAAATTAGGCAGCCCTGGCAAAGCGATAACTCTGTCGACAGGCTGACGCAGGCAGGCAGGCAGTTTTGGAATGCACAATTCTGTAATCAATGGTATTTGGCTACAGGATAGGTGCGAGTCTGACGGCACGAGACAAGCGCATCGCCCGATTGACCCGATTGACATTTGCAAACAGCCAAGTGAGCTTTGGGTTCACAAGTAGCACCGGTGGCACACTTGCCAATGCATGGATTTACGCATTGATAATTGATACATGCTTTGTGGTCCGGACACTCATTGTTGCTCAGGCATTCACCCTGTTTGTTTCGAATGAATGAAAGAATGAAGGACATAAGAACATTTGAAATGCCAAATAAATCGCAAAGCGTTTGTACTTACACGTGAACAATGTGTCAATGGATTTCCAGTGTGACCGGGTATACAATTGCAGACGGGACGCTCGCGGCCAGTGTTGTCATGACCAGGAATACAGATGGCATTTGTGCCGCAAGGATTTGGTTCACAGAGATCCTCTGTAATGGTATGATGATAAGTAGATGTAGTATGTTTGTATGTTTGTATGGAGTTTCTATTAATTTGTTTATTACCTTTTGTGAAGGGACGACAACGCACAAATGGATCACCGGTCATGTCACGAGGACAACTACAGACTGGTGTCAGTCCACGGAGATTACAATCAGCACCAACACCACAAGCACCTTCGCATGTATTCTTACAAATACCATAGAAACAGGCTGGACGATTCGATGGACAATCAACATCACCATAACACTCTGGACGACATTCAGTATATGGACTACCAATGTAACCCTTAGGGCATTCGCAAACAGCACGGTGATTGGCAACAGTATTACAAGTGGCACCAATGCCGCATTGTTGACATGCTGGTACACATTTGAAGTTAGAGCATGTGTCACGAGCCGAACAATCTCCATCATATTCACATTCATGACGACAGCCACTCAATGGATTGCCCTAAAGTATCGAAGCAAATAATGAATTATTAAAAAGAAAAATTGCATGTACATGATTTCAAATACATAGAATCAAACTTACTGTAAATCCATGCACGCAAGAGCAAGTTGGCACACCATTGATTACTTCACATTTCGTATTTACACCACATGGACTGGGATGACATTGTTCCTCTATAGAGTAATACAAAAACAAAAAAAAACAAAAAATATTATAACAAAAAAAAAAAAAATATTAAAACAAAAAAAAAAAAAAATATTAAAACAAAAATAGAAATAAATTGAAAAATAAAAATTATACTAGAGGAAATTTTTGTATTAAATTATTTATTGAAAAACAAAATTTAACTTATTAACTATTAACAACTCTCTACGGTAAACTAAATAAGTAGGTTTTCATGGGTGCCTTAGCCTTTCGATTAATACATATTATATAGTAAATAACAGTGTGCGTCACAAAAAACAGAAAAATTATAACACATAAAATTGAAAACAACAATTTTTTTTTTATTAAATTGGACATGCTGAATACATTTAAAGCATTTAAAAGTTATAATAAATTAAAGTACCATAAATCAGGAGATATTTCAAATCATATTTATTTTTTTTTATATTTTCAATATTATAATAAAAATTGTAATATTATATACAATATTTGTGTATGTTACATTCAAATAGATCACTTATTGGAAAAACATTTAAAAATCATGGAGATAAGTGACCATTAGACCATAGTTTTTGAGAAATATATTATTAAATCTCAAGAAAGAGTTCCAACTGACAAGGTTTTAGAAGCGTATTTATGTATTTATTTTGATTATTCAGTGTTGCAAGATAAGCAATGAACACTGAATATTAAATTAAATGATTGGCTTAATAAGAAACCAATTTCTATGTTTATTTTAGTGTGCCAATGATTTTGTGAGAACAAGTAAATCATTTTAATGATTGTTATTTCTATTTAACTAGTACCAGAGGAATTTTACAAAACAAGCAAAAGTAAATTAGAGTTAGTCATATCAAAACCAAGTCATCTAAGTTAGAAATATCCAGTTCCTTTGAATACCATACATGGAGAATCTTTTCTTTCAAGCAATGCAGAAGAAGACTGAGATAAATTCACAAATATCGAAATATCAATTTTTTGAAAACTTCATGAACAGCACGAGTTTACTAATTTGATGCTTGTTCTGAATTAGTCTGTTCGGAAAGCAGATATATTAGGATCTAGATTACAAGAATAGCACGAGTTATATCCTAACACCAGCCACCACCTTGCCAACTTAAACTCAAAAAACTGAAGAATAGGAAGAAAACGCAATTATATTAAAAATATTAAGTAATTTATAAATAAAGAATATTAAAAAACCTAAATTGGTTTGTTTTTTAGGTGGTTCCCCCAATTATTGTGACTATTTATAATTTTTTTTTTGTATCTGACTTTTGAAAATACCCCTAAGTTTCCAAGCCTGCCTTACACGAAAGTATCTGCGCCCAGGATAATTGTGAAGTTTTTTTTACAAACACTGAGTCACTTTGCTTTGCCACAGTATTAGTGGAAGCTATTGGAAGAACTTATAATACTTTACGACAAAGACCAACGGACGCTTTTTATTGATGATTGCAAAACTATTTATTTTATTTTATTTTTTTTTATATAGAACTAAGATTATAATTACAAATTCTAAATTAGTTATTAATATGAGCAATAGCGACAAAGGCCTTCAGCTCAGGGAGAAAAATGCAGGATCAGACTTGAGCGTGAATCGAAAACAAAACTAATTTAAAAACCATACTACTTCATAATGACTGCCACTATCCTTCAATACCAATTGCATACTCAGTGATTTAAAAAGAAACATATAAAAACATGAAACTAATATCAGATTTAATCAAATTCAAAGAAAACAACTGGAAAGTTTGTGCTGATTTAAAAGTTGTTGATGTATTTCTTGGACTCACAAAGTATTATTGCTTTCTCTGTTTTTGGGAGGACAGTAGAGATACCAAAAATCACTATAAAGTTAAAGATTGGTCAACAAAGAACTGACTTTGTTTGTATTGAATCAAATGTTAAATATGAACCTCTTTTTTCCATAGGAAACAGGTGATTCTTTCATCCTTATACATAAAACTTGGTTTAATGAAAAACTTTGTCATGGCCATGGATAAAAATGACAAAGGATTTTAGATTTTTTTTTTTTTAAATGTTTTCTTCAAATTAAGTGATGCTTAAATGCTTTTTGTTGGTCCACTTATAAAGAATGGGGAATTCGATGAAAACCTTACCAAGAGCGAACTAGTGGCTTGATTATCTAGAAAGAAGGTAATTCAAGGATTTTTAGGCAATCATATAGGTGAAAATGGACTAGTTACAGAAATATGAAATGATGGGGTGCAGAATGTGTTTAAAAATACATTACTTGCATTTTCATTTCGATTTTCCACACTTAATCATCACATGATGAGTGACAAACATATGAAACAGGTAGAAGAGCATTACCAAGGAAATTGGACTCCCATGGTGTACAATGAATGCAAGAGGATCTAACTATTCAATTTTTTTTTTTTTTTTTTTTTTTGCTTGAGACAACCGTCTTGTCTCTCTGACTCTTCCCATTCTGCGTCGCTTTAAGAGACGCCTGGATAGTCTATTTTTAGAAAACTATTATTATATTTTTGTGTTCAGCTGGTTTTTTAACAATTTAAACAAATTATTGTTGTTTTTATTTATGTTATAACATTTTCTTCTCCTACAGTGTAATTAGATACAAGAAATACCGGGTTCCTAGAGAGATAGATAGGCCAATGGATAGTATTGGCAATAATCAGCTGAATATGTTTAATGTAAAGTAATTCAATGATAAAAATCAATTCAACTGCATTAAACACAATGTGAGTGAAATAGTATTTAAGGAGATTTACACAGACTCAGTTATGTCTACAGATAGATCTCCCATATTATCATATATGTGAGATCAAGTTTCTAGATAGATAAATAGATAATGTATTGATAATGATCTGACTAAGTTTAATATTAAAAAACAAATCGAAGAAAAGACTTACATCATCTAAATCATTATGTGTGTGTGTCTTCTATAAACACAAATTAATGAATATAAATACAATATATTGTGATATGTAATAATAAATGAATTTGTATTGAAAATATTCTCACAATAATTTAACACCCAAACAAAAATAATAACATTTAGTTTATTTTGTGCCATATATTTACTACTATTGTATGTTGGCGTTTATAAATAATGTGTGTGTTGTAAATGAATGAAATGTAATCATCATATATGGTCAAATCCCTTGAACATAAGGAAATCAATTGATGCAAATTTATAACAAATTGTAAAATGAGTTGGCGTTATAATTACTTATTACTTATGTAGGTACATCGATAGATAGATACATAGATAGATATTTTGCTGACAGTTTCAATTCAATTCATTTCATTTCAATTCAATTCATTTGTGGGCAAAACACAAGTATGTAGATAAAAACAATCTTAAATATGTCAAACACATTTGCCACTCACTACTTATTAATACATTTTTTATATATCGCTCAAGCTATTTATTTATATTCATTTGTGTAAATGGTTACTGTCTTTTAGTTTTAATTACATACGAGTATAAATTTTAAATTTTTCACAGAGTCTATGGAGAAGTAGAATATGATTATACAAATATGATATACTAAGCTAATTATGTATTAGAAATCATTAAGATTTTTTGAAAATTCAAATTCAACATAATAAAAAGAAATTACTTATATTGATATATAAACTGATTTCTTATGTGATCAGAATAGGATGATCTGTTATTGCATAATTTTCATGACAACAGTTTTTCAATTTTAAAAGTTCCAAGCTTTGGTTAATTACTTTTTTGGATATAATAAAATTTTGAATTATTTAGATTTTAATTCATTAAAATTCATTTCTATAGAAATAAACTGGTTCCGTGCATGTTATATAATCAATTTAACTGACTATTGTAGTGTACATAGTAAGTAGTATATTCATTGTTTCAAAGTATCACTTGGCTCTCGATTTCTTGATTTCAATAAGTACTTATTTATAGTAATGTGGTTTTTACCAAAAATACCAAACTTGTTAACTTGTTTTCTCATTTTTATTTTATTTTATTTTATTTTATTTTTTTTTGTTATTTTACGAATAAGCAGAAAACAAAAAAAATATGAGAAATCTCTTCGAACTATGTAAGTTGTTATTTGCAAATATCCAATAATATTCATAGTAAGTAAGTATAAATATAATATAAACCATTTAATATTAAAATGTTGTTATGTTAATTCATTGTAATAACAACAATTACAAATAAACATGAAAATCTCAAGATCAAGGATGAAAATGAAATCTGTAATGGTTTTTCAATACATAAAATGACAATTTATTCTTACTTAATCAACATAATGATTAATGCGAAACAATGTTCAATATAAAATGGGGCGTAACAACATTTTTATTACCACAACAACCATGGGGAACATCCAATAACTTTTGGCTTAGAGGGAATGGGTAAATCAGGTATTTCCTGTAGATGAATAACTAAACACTTAATATTTAGTACATACATATTTAGTTCAAAGGCCTGAGAGAGAGGCTGCAAGCTATGTCCAATGGTTATGGTTCAGGTTTACCCATGATAATAAGAACCATAACACAAACCCCTTAGTAATCACAAAACACAATGTTATTTATAAATTTATGCCTTTCAGAATGAACACTGTGCACAAAACTACTATATACAACTTGTATATGTCTAATTATTTTAAGTGTAGAAGATGCTTTCAAATATGAAGATAAGTGAGTCCATTATATATAGTCTAACTACTTTATAACGAAGTCGTTTGGGGGGGAAGGCAGACAATCACTTCGTTATACAGATGTAATTCACTATAAAGGAGTTCGATACAGAAAGGTTCAAATACAGTCTAACTCCTCTATAACGAAGTAGTTGGGGGGGCAGACAATCACTTCGTTACACAGTGGTAATTCGCTATAGAGGAGTTCGATACAGAAAGATTCAAATACAGTCTAACTCCTCTATAACGAAGTCGTTGGGGGAGGGGGACAGACAATCACTTCGCTACACAGTGGTAATTCGCTATAGAGGAGTTCTATACAGAAAGATTCAAATACAGTCTAACCCCCCTATAACGAAGTCGTTGGGGGGGGGCCGACAATCACTTCGTTACACAGAGGTATTTCGCTATAGAGGAGTTCGATACAGAAATGTTCAAATATATGAAAAAAAGATGTGTCTTCAGAATGACTTCGTTATAGAGAAGTTTTCGTTAGTGGGGAGTTCATTATAGAGGAGTTAGACTGAAAAGAAAAATATGTCTTCAGAATGACTTCGTTATAGAGAAGTTTTCGCTAGTGGGGAATTCCTTATAGAGGAGTTTGTCTGTATATATAAGCAGCAGGACTGAAATCCCCAACCGAAACGGGCAGAGTGAAATATTACATTCGCATCATTGCTTTTTCCCGCATCGCATTATTTTAATATTGATTTGCAGTATGTTTCTATTTCCGATATATCAAACTTTTTCACATTGCCACCATTTACTAACCTTTTCTGGATTTCATGATATCTTTTTTGTGTTTGAGTTTCAAATGGAAATTCTAAAGGGTTTGATTCTAGCACATCATATCAAGCACACAGTTGAAAAAATCATGGAAGCTGCGAAAAACGATTTGAACGATTGCAGCAAAATCGATCTTAATCAAGAACATTTTTTGTGGCACAAGAATTGCTAGAACACAGAATTGAAGAGGGCCCAGACTACACTTCAGGAGGCAATGCAGGTCATCAAATCAAAGAAATTCAATTTTTCCCTGCTTAAAAGATTGGAAATCTACCTGCGTGTTAATAGTATATCTGAGCACAGACTCAACGGGTTAGCATACACAAAGATATCGAAATTTAACTGAAGAAAATTATGACATATTTTGCCAAGTCAAACTTCGTTGTCTTGCAATATTGGACCTGGCATTCATGGATTGATGTAATCTAGTATTATACGAGTACATGTATCTTTATAAAATTTAACAACCATTTAATATCAGAATAGATTATTCATTCTTTAATGATCTCAAAGAAATGCATATGAAGACTCATATTATACCAATGAATAAACGTTTTTTGTTCGTTTTTCAAAAATGCCTCCCCCAAAGTTGAATCCTAGAACCGTCACTGTGTATAACAAGGAAGTCGGGAAGGCCTTTATCATATATCAATTTAAGCATATCAAGAAATAATGAAATTCCCAATATATTTAAACGAAAGATTTATCTTAAGCCTACAAATGATCATTCAAATAGAAGTGGTATATAATTGTAGAAAGTATATAATATTCTTCAAGAATATCAGAACCATAATTTCCCAAAATAAAATATTTTAATTAGAAAAAAAAAAAAAAATCTTAAAATAAAAGAGGTCATAAGATAAATAAGAATTTGTGTCATTCTTGCTTAAGAAGAAGATTAGATACAGGAAAGGAAGTGAGTGCTTCATATTTAGTTTTATGAATGTAAAAGTTGATGTGGTCATTCTTGTTTTATTGTTTTAGTATTAAAAGTATTTAATCTCCAATTATATACATAAATACTCGTATAAGGATGTATAGTAATCGAGTATTTTGTACTTAGTAAGTCTCAAGGTGCTTTACACTCTATGACAAATTGTTGTCGATAGGCTCATACTATACTCGCATATACGTACGTATGAACATAACTACTACTAAAAACAAGTAACAACGATGATGATTCTAATGCATTTAAGTTGATAAGTAAGAGAAATGTGAAATTTTCTGTGTTGAATATAATTTTAATCGTATTGCATCGAATTGCATCGAATGAAATGAGTAAATATTGCAAATTAAATGCAGTTCATTGGGTCGTTGCAGGGGGGCAGGTAGGGTTATAGTTGTAGTAAGTTTTTGTATTTTGTGTGTGTGTTGGTTTAAGGCGTGTGAATAAGGAGGGGTAAGCAGAAGCACCACTTACTTACAATACAAGGACCGTTCAATGGCGTAAAATTTATATTCAAAAGTGTGTTTCCATGTAAAACAAAATAGGGAGAATGAAGTCAATTTAACATTTTTCTTGTTGTACTACTAAAGTGGGTGTTATTGCTTTTTATTCCAAAAGGGGAATTTCAGTTTCAGTTAGTTTAGTTCCGAGTTTAAAATACTCGTATCGTTGTACAATTGTAGGTTATTTTCATTGTGTTTACGGGCTTATCATCAATATTATGTATTTTATGGGTGAAATGCTAAACACTAAAATGAAAAGTTTAAATACAATTTAAACTTTGCCAATAATTGGTTTTTGTTTGGGCAAAAATTAGCAAATTCTAAAATAGTTTAATAGGTTTAATGGCCTCATGAAATGCAATTAGTAGTACATAGTATTTTAGCCTCAAAATTCAATTAAAAATTCATTCATATACAATTAGAAATCTGTCTATATAAAATTGCTTATATTTTGATTACAAATGAAATACTTAGATTAGGGGAAGGTCGGAAGCTAGTCTTCTCGTTACTGTGTAACAACAAATGAAATATGTATGTAGTATATAGTAAATATGAATTAAAACTCACCGGGATCTGCTAAACGACAAGATGTGTATGGATCACCTTGAAAACCTGAGGGGCAACTGCAAACAGCAACGTGATTTCTGGGCTGTAAATAATAATAATAATAATAATAATAATAATAATAATAAAAAAATAAAAAATAATATACATATATTTAAATTTAATTTTATATACTTATGTATGTAACTTTATAAAAGGCAAGAGGCAGAATAAGATTCTGAATAAAAAATTCATATGACAAATTTACCAACAAATTTATTTAAATTTTTCATTATTAAGTGTATAAAAGTAAAATAATAAATCATAGTACTTAGTATAAAATATTTCAAAAACTAGAATTAGTGCTTTGCATTGCATTTGTTTCAATATTGTCGAGTACCTAAGTACATAAGCATTTGAAAAGTATGTACGTATGTATATGAATATAAACTTACCTCACAATTGGAGCCAATGCCGCAAGCGCCCACACATGGATTGACGCAACGATTATCCTTGCATTGCAGATCACCACGGCAATCGACATTGTCCAGGCACTCACCACGATTGCAGTGCGTAAGCGGATTACCGCTGTGACCGGGTGGACAAGAACAGACCGGACGGCCGCCGGCGGTCTCCTGACAGATGGCATTCAAGCCACACGGATTTCCGTAGCACCCACTTTGTAGTTGGGCTTGTTGGGCGGCTACTTGGGCTAATGTAATGAATCATAGTGAATCATAATAGCCACAGACAATACAGTTGGTAGATAGATGAACGGAACGGAACGAAACGGAACGGAACAGAATGTACATGCATGCGGTTTGGATATAAATTACAAAATGAATAAGTTATAAGTTATATAATTCAGGTGATTAAATATTTAGTATGCATATTTTTGTATAGAGTGAGATTAAATTCAACGAAATTTTAGTTACTTTATACAAGAAAAAGAATATTTAACTTCTAAATAGTAGTAGTTCTACATACATAATAGTAGTAGTACATAAGTTGTAGTAGTACTTTTTGTATACATACTTATATACATATTAGTAGTAACAAATACTAGACACAGTGAGAATGTGTAGTTGTAGTAGAGAGTGGGGAGTGGGGATTGTAAGATATAAAATTATTTTATATACACATTTTATATGGTAATTGTTTATGTACAAAAATTTTGATTGATTTGTTTCGAATTTAAATCAAATTAAGAAAAAAAAAAAAAATTCTATAATCAATATATATGTACAATATAAATACAATACTATGTAAGTAGATAACCCTCCCATTGTTTTTAGTGCGAAGAAAACATTGATTAATAGTTTACAATACTAGTAAGTAGTAGTAAAATTATGTTTGTTTTTTTTTTTTTTTGTTTTAAGATTGTAGGAAAAAATTGTTTTCTTTTGAACAAATACCACGTGTATAGGTTGGCTGATCTCGGTATGTAACCCTTTCATATTGACGTCCATCGCCATTAGTGTAATAGGTACGATATGAACAATTCGTACAACGTTTATTAAGTTTTTTACCTAATGCAATATGTTGTTGTACTACCACACAAAGAAGTACTACAAGTAGTACAAGAGGTGATCCAATTTTTAATAGCTGAAAAAAAAAAAAAAAATAAATAAATAAATTGATAAAATTAATAAATCATAATAAAATCATTTGATGTAAATTATGAATAGCATAACACATATTTTAATTAACAATTAAAATATATATACATAGGTAATACATATGTACTATGTGTAAGTTTTCATGTTCTTTAAGTTCATAAGATATATTATTATGTCTTTGTATACTTATCAACTTTTTATTCATTTTGGAGATTAGAAATTGGCTGTTCCTTAAAAAAATCATGAAAATAAAACTTATATCCATTTGGGTCATCTAATTTTAATTGTTTTTCATCCGAAAATACAACAAGTTTCTGTTCTGAGTTCCAGATCATACAATGGCATGCAAAAAGCAAACGAGCTTCATTGCGAGCGTGATTGAATTGTGTTTTTTTTTATACTTTTCACGCAGTGAGTTGTACATTTTATAAGTTTGTCATGGAGTTTGTAATACACAAAAGGAGACATGGGAGACCCCATAAAGTGTATACATATATTTTTGGCTTGCTGTCCCGGTGTGCTTTGCTACTTTCCGGTAAATTCAAAAATAGATGTTTAAGAAAGACTACTGATTGATTTTTTTTTAAAATATGTCACCAATTTTGACCCATTCTGTTGCTCGATTTTGATGAAATAAACGGTATATGTTACTGACAATGAAGCTTAATATCTTTCAGTAATTCAACTTTGAATTCAATGAGTGACTTTTATGTGATGTTGGTGCATAAAGACTTTTAGTCTACGGATTTGTTATATGAATAGTTCAGCGAGACGAGACGAGTTGATTTAGCCATGTCCGTTTCTCCGTCTGTATGTATGTATGTATGTAACTAGTCCCTCAGTTTTTGAGTTAGATAGCTGAATGGAGCTTTCTTTATATCATACGCAGTACATTTGTCGGAATCAGACCAATCGGACCACTAGAGAGGATCCAAATAAAAGTTCTAATTAGAAAACTTTTTGTACTATCGACTTGAAATTTGGACATCATAAGTGTCATATCCTCCGACCATGTCTCTTGGACTACTAGGACGAGCGTGTAGTATTACAACTTCGGTATAGCCAAAGTTAGTTTTATTTTTACTGGTTTTTTTTTTTTTGAATTTCAGTTTCAGTCTTCTTAGGTGTTTGGCACCTTGAATAACCCACTTCACTATTGATACAGTAGCTTTTATTGCCAAATCCGACTAAATTTTTGATGTAGACTGTTGGAAAATTGGAGGATATACGTGTATTATCTTTTGTTCAGCTTCAGTAATTGCTTTTTTAGTGCTTCCTTTAAAATTTCTTCCATACTCTCATTTAATTTTAATATAATGATACACTACAGTACAACCCTATTCAATATATTCTGCAATTTATCTATATGAAAGTCTTAGCTCCTTACAAGTAGATATACTTGTTTTTTTCTTCCGTTTTTAGGACACTTTTTCGTCGCAAGACAATAACTAATAATAATAACAACAATAAAATCAATCTGTTGGCTTTAAGACTATAAGTTTGTACAAAGATTGTTCCAATATAAGTAATTATGTACTTATATTGTTCAGGATGTTAGGATGAATGAAGAAAAATATTACACTGATTTTAATCCATTTTCAATTCTGAAGAGATTCCTGACAATAGTAGTATAATATAATTTGTGAAATTTGTCCTTAACCCTTTTCCATAACAGCAGCATTTATTAAATCAAGCTGTAATCTTTTAAGTAGCTACCACACAAAAAAAAAACCCATCAAAATTTTAAATATTTATATATTGTATTACCATAATGGTAACACAATAGAAAAAAAAAAAGAAAAAAAAAAACACAATAATTCTTTATATTTATTATTATTATTTAGTGTCTTTTGTTTAAAAAGCAATTTGCATACATATATAGTATATCAAATCTATTCAATTTCCAATGATTCAAATTCAATATACTCGTATGAATATTGTTTGTTTGCCAATACTAAGAAATAATGTATTAAACAAGTTTTCTTATAAGTCAAACACTCTCGACTTCAATATCTCATACCTAAACGGCTTTCTTTAACTAACTAAATTTGGTCATATTTGATTCAGATGAATTCTGTCCATCAGACTATTAAATAGTATAATATTTGATGAAAGCAAGTTGTCAATATGTATGCTCGTGCAACAATCAAATTTTAATTATAATTTTTACGCAGCAAGTGTAATATGGTAATATCACTTTATTTATTATGATATTTGTAACGCAATACAAATTTACTATGTATTTTGAATAATTTTGTTGTCATAGTCAAATAAAAAAATTCTATACTTGGAAGTTATAGTTTTTATATGAACTCAGCGACATTATAAAGATTAATATACGCACGTGTAAACAGAATTATATAAATTACAAATTTGTATAGCAATGGACTTTATCAGCTTTGACCCTAAGGAAGGTTAAATGAGAAATTTCTTGCAGAAATGTAATAGTAGTACTAAACTTCTATCTTACAATATACTCGTACTAATCTGAACTAAACTAAAGGGTATTTTAAGGTCTTAAGTGAAACCATTTTTCTTGTTATATTGTATTTATTGTTATTGACATGACGCATAACTTTGTATAGTATTATTGTTCCGGTTTTTATGGTTTTCGGTTTTTAAAAATTAATCGATTCTCTATGTTTGTGACAGCTGAGTTTATTCATAAATTGCTAGCCAAAAACGTTAACGTTAATGTTAACGTTAAGTTCAAGTTCAGGTGCGTTCATTAAGCAAAAAATGGGCCCACGCAAAATCATTGCCATCATGGCGACCATAGGCGTCGATTAAAGGGGATAACAAATCAGAAATTTCCACGAATCAGAAATTTCTAATGGAAAATTGAATAAATCATCATCACATTTTACATTTAGTATTTAGTTCATACTTTAGGGTAGAGTAGATGACCAAACTACTCTGCCCTCTTGATACTTCCATGTCGAAGATGACGAGATACAATACTCTCATACTCATATTGTATTTATTGTAGTTGAATTATTATTGTAAATGTAACTTTTAATGTAACGATTTCTTATATGACTAATTATTTAATAAAATTTTTTAGTTAATATGTTAAATATGGGTTAATAAGTTTAAACTCACTTAGTCAGAGTTTATTGAATTTGAAGGTCATAATATTTCTTTATTTAATATTTATGGTATATAAAATTAAATCGCAACTAAGGATTTTAAATTAAGTTAATTTATGTATATGAGCCCGAGCCCATTTATATACTCGTATTTATAGTGAAACTAGTTTTAGAAAAAGTTTTGAACTCATAAAATCAAACATTTTATGAATCATGTTCTATAAATATAAAAAAAAAAATCCATTATTTTTTTATTGTTGTTGTTAAGTTCTAGAACAAAATAGAATTTGTAAGGAGCAAAAGCCTAAATTTCTGATATTCATTATTATTTATTTTAATTTAATCTATTGAAGGTTTTTTCCATAAACTTAATTATGTTGATACTATTCCTTCAAATCAAATTCAATGTTCAAGCATCACAATGGGCCATAAGTCTTTTGCGTGAACCTATAAATAAGTCTTTTGAGTGAACTATTTGCCCTTTGTGGTGAACGAAATAAAAACTGAATACATAGAAACTATGAAATATTTGTAATCCAAGTTCCCAGATAAAATAATACTAAGAAGAACTTAGATATATAGCAATTGAATTGGATCAGAAGCAAACTTGCAAATAAATGCATATTAATCATTTTAAAAATAATTTGCATAGATTTTAAGTGGCACATGGACTTTTTGATACATTGGTTTGGTTACCATTTTGTGTAAATGGCGAAGATCATTTAAAAAAAAAAAAAAATAAAAAATACCTATTACAATTTACTTTAGTCAATGGTTCTTTTAAAAATTCGTTAATACAAATACTGATCCCTGAAGTTTTTGGCCCTTATAAGAATCTAAATATATTTACATAAATCTTCCATCTATCAGCCAAATAGATATTAATCGGTAAATATAAATGAAAGCACTAAGTTAATTGGATCAGTCCGATTCAGGACGCTGAACCGAAGCTCAAAAGGTCTAAATATAAATACTAATCATATATAAAATGTTTATTTTTCATTTATTGCAATTCGCTACCACAAATTATAAATGCTAAATTTTCAGTTTCTTCCAGAAACGAAAACACTTGTGATGGACATTTAATTGGATCATAACTCGTCCAGGATGCGGTGGAAATAGAAATCTTGAGATCTAGATTTCAATATCTATTAATAAAAAGTAAAATGTCGGTTTAATTTTTAACTTTATCAATTGGCTAGCGGAAATATTATTTGTTTAACTTTAAGGTTCTTCCCGACTGTTACGAATCATCATCATCATCATCATCATCATCATCATCATCATCATCATCATCATATATGTTTGTATAAAAATTAGAGGTGATCTATTAAAGATCCGCTACAAATGATATACTTAAATATATGAATCTATATATTTTTGTCACGTACTATTTCCCTAGTATTTTTTGTGAGTAATTTAATGTTTTTATTTTATTTTATTTTATTATTTTTATTTATTTTATTTTGTATTTTTGTTGTTTTTTTTTTTTTATTATTATTATTATTATTTTAGAAAACTCACCATATTTGTTTTATATTATTATATTTTTAATGTTTTTTTTTGTTTTTTTAGTTTGAAAAACTAAACCGCACAATGAATAATTGTTTAACTGCAGTAAACAAATAATAAACTTTGTAGTAAATAAAAAAAAAAAAAAAATTTATTATTTGTTTTTTCTTAAAATTTCAAAAGAAGTTTCACGCGAAATTGACAAACGTCAACTGAATCGCTCAATAGACAGACTTGAGGTATTTATACGTATGCCTGATAGACAGGTAGATAGGTAGGTAGGTTGTATGGCTACCAAGCTCCCTGAGAACTATTATAGAGCTGAGCTCAACTGAACTGATCTCTGAGAATGCTGAGTACGTAAGTAGTTCGGTACGCAGGCGGAGCGGTGACTGCAGCAGCAAAGCAGCAGCAAAGCAGAAGCAGCAGCAGCAGCAGCAGCAACAATGGCGTCGACGTCATCAGTGTTGAGTTGATTTGTTTCAATTGGCATCAATGGAATCGAATTGTTAAAGCAAGTTGAGTTGGTTGGTTTAACTTGACTTGATTTGTCTTCACTTGGACTTGGACTTAGTTTTGGACTTGTCTTGATTGACTTGGGATTCATACGAAATACGAAATTGTTATTGCTTTTGGATTTTCTGCGAATTTATTATTTGTTTTCTTGAGCTTGAAAAATTGTTTTATTCTCTTGTTTCTTTATTATTATTCATATTCAGGTATATCGTACTTGGCAAACATTATAAAAGATTTGGCGCTCGTATTGATTCCATTCGACTCGACTCGACTCGCCGCCGCCACCGTCACCGCAACCGCTCAAACGGTTCAATCAAATCAAGTCAAATATTGTGTGGGTGTCCATTGAGATACATATTTATCTTATAAACAATAATAATAAATGCGTTGTTAATTTTGTTTTTGTTTTTGTTTTTGAAATTATAATTATAATAATAATAATATATATATATGTATTTTTTTTTTCCTTTGTCAATTTTTTTTTTATTATGATTTTGTTGTGTTTGTTGCCTCATTATTTAATATATATTTATCTCACTTGATTTAACAAATGTGGCTTAAACTTGGTTGGTATTGTGGTGGTACATGACAATTTCGGTGAGGGGAACCTTGGAACGACATCATCGACAAAGTCATTAATAATTACGGAAATTTAAATATGGACATGTTTGTGAATGAATTTTTTGTTGTTTTCTGTATCGTTTTTGAATCAGATCTGGAGGCGTTCGAGATGTATTTGTTTTGAAAATTGTTTAATGGTAATTTGTTTATTAAATTTATAATTTGCAAAAATGTTTGAGATATAGTACATATATTTTTTGTTATATCTTTCACACACACACACACACACACACACACACACACACACACACACACCTTTTCTCACGATATTTTGTAGTACAAAGGTAATTGATCTTGTAATCTGCGTTTATTTGTTTCTACGAAAGCTATTATACATAGCATACAATTTTTCTAAGTTTTTGAGTTATCACTTTGAAATTTGTGTAAATAAGCTAATTACCAGAGTCCCCATTTTATTGGATAATAAACCCTCTCTATTTTTATATATGGGAGTTGAATATTTTTTATATAAAATAAATACAATAATTTTTAATATAAAATTTGTTCGCTTTGCCATTATGATTATTTAAACTCCAATGTATAGGCGTACATTACCTAGAACCAACAAAAATTTCAGACTTATCTAATGAAAATCTTGGATCTTAATGGATATCAATCAGACTAACGAAAGACCTATAATTATGGGATATTTTACAATAGCCTCAACTGAGCCTGCAGTAATAAAGTAATCAACTAACTAGCACCTTTTCCTTATCTAATTTAGTCTAATCGAATTCAATCTAAACATATCTAATCATATCTAAATATATCAGTTATTTTTCTATAAGTATCTATGGTTTTTTTTTTGAAATGTTTTTAAAGTTCGATGAAATTGAAGTTAATTTTTTTCTTCTTTTTTGTTGATGCTTTGCTGACCTCAAAAGATTTTTAATGAACTCTAAAGTACTCAAAGTGGGTTTCATATATTTACATACTCGTACCTATATACATATGTAGTATGATGTATTTAGATTTACTGATTTTTGCAATAATTTTTTCATGATTAAACCCATTAAGGCTCTTAATATAATAATAATAATAATGCTAATATATTAGGTAGAAAGAAATATTTTATGGTTCAAATAAAAAGTAATTAATTTGTAAAAATACAAAAAATCTTTTATGATGTCATCCTATTTATGATTAGTTTTATTTATATGTAGATTTCTTTTCAAAAATGTCAAAGTTTAATTTCCGTTTACGTTAGGCATAAAACTTGGCAACAACACACTTTCTAATATATTTGTTTCCGTTGGAAGCTATTCGAATTGGTTTCTGCCTACTATTGTATATAGAATTTTAATTAATATGGTTACAATATCCCAGATCCTCTATAATGTATTCGTCTATTTTGATTTTTCTGCAATAGATAACAGATAATATTACATATTACTAACGAAACTAGTAGTGTACCGGATTATTGAAAGAAGTGCTTCTTGCACACAGAAATCACTTTAAAATCATAAATTATAATAAATTTCAATAATTTCAATAAAACTAAAAGTTAAGTTCCTTACCAGTGAACATCCGTATTTCCAAGCTGTAAATTTAACGTGTCATTCACAAATAGCAAACTAGTTAGTACGCTTTAATCGAGTTGACATGACTATGAGATACTCTGTACCCTCAATTGTTTTTAAAGTTAAAGGATTTGAGAACAACAATTATGGGATAATTGATTTCAGAGTCACGACACACAGACAGAGACACAGAGGATCCACCGCTCATCTCAGACATTACGGATTGGCTTAAGCGTCGTTCCGGGGACATAGGGTTCGAATTTATTCAATTCGCAACTGGCCATGGATGCTACAGAAAGTATCTGGGCGCACTGTGGACCCGTACCGTGCTATTTGAAAAGATATCCTAGAGGATCCGGAACACCATGTACATGAGTCACAAGAGTTTGATAACATCTTCGGAGGAATGGGTATTCCACCACCATGGACACAGGTGAGCCTCAATGAACTATTTTTGAGTGTGTTGGTGGAAAAAAAAAATTAAAAAATTAAGTAAAAGTATGGGATATGGGTATTTCTAATTTATTATCTCAGTCTTGTATATCATGGTGTTGCCAGTCCCCTATGTAATTCTTTAAATTTTGTACGGAATTTTTTCTATTTTTTACTTGAACACACAATAAAAATGACATAAAACCATAAATTACACACTCAGACACACGCATAAACACATAAAAGATACATAAAACTAAATAACTACCACCAATATCCCATACAAATTCATGTGGTCTGGTCGGACCATAGTGTCCGGAATAAGGGTACCACAACTGGTGTCCACATAAGGATCTACTATTCTTCCCTACGAAGGAATGCTTTAGTGTTGCCGAAGGGATTAAATGGCATTTTGAGGCGACAGGGGTTTTTTTTTGTCAGCAAGCTAATGACTCCGACATAACTTGTGGCACGGACCACAAATATGTTTGGAAGATATTTAGACCTTCCAAAAAAAAAGAAGTGTCGTGAAGTGTAGTGTAATATGTTCCAGTTCCTCCTTATAAGCATACAAAATTTCTTAATTATAAATTTAAAATTGAAAATATAACATTTTCCACACAGTAGACAAGATCTTTAAAACCCTAATGAAGGAGATTTCTGCAAATTGGGTTAGTTGCAGCATGAAAAAATTAAAAAAAAAGGAAAAAACCTGATTATCCTAATATCAAGAGAGCCTACGAATCAAAATTCAATTCAATTATTTATAACGATAAATTACGATAAAACTTTAAAACGAAAAAAAAAAAAAAAAAAAACAGTTATAAAAACAATATTGTATTTCAAAGCGATATCTCCAAAAATGTCCCATATTTGGTTAGTTTTAGAACTCATGGTGAATAGAAATTTCGAAAGACATAAAGGAACGAGGAAAAAATTCTATTGAAATAGATTTTGTTATCTCAATAAACGGAAAATGGAACCAGTGGAATATGAATATGGGTTTGCCACCATTAACCAATGAAGATTGCTTACTCTCGGACTACATTACTGGTTTAAGAGCTGTTACTTTTTTTTAAACAATATTATTCAATATTATCCATAATAATATGACCGGAAAAAGAGGCAATAGAAAAAAAATTGATTTACTTCATTATCAGATTAAAGCGAATTTACGTGGCAAATTTTCGTGCTAAATCTTTTAGTTTCTGAGCTATGTCCAGTTGTATAGATCGATAGATATTACATATTCATTTATGTTTAACAATAACAATAACAACAGATTAAACTTTCATTGATTTTAAAGATTAAACAAAATAGAAAATATTTCCATGAAAAAAAGACTGACAAATTTCTGACCTATGTAGGGTACAAATTAAAAGAATATTTTGCTAAAATCTAGAATGCTAATAATGATGGTTCTAAATATTAATAGATGATTGGCACTTCTTAAGAACACGTTTATTATTATATTTAAAGACATAGACATTTAAATAGCTTTTACTAAATTTGGATTTTATGTGTATAGTATTATATTTCTTTCTTCTTTCTTATATAATCTTATTATGAAATTTATAAATTAGTAACAAACAGTGGTCAGAATATCAACATAAGTATGGAGTATATTGCCTTAATACAGCTTCAACTAAAAGTTACCAAAAGATATTTATGTGATAAAATAGATGACTTCTATATAGTGCTTACATATATACGAGTATATGTATGTAAATTAGTATATGTGTATAGTACAACAACAATAACATAATAAAACAAAATTGATTATAAAACATTTGTCAACGCTTTATTCATAATAAAACAAATGATGGAGTGGAGTGGAGTGGAGTGGAGTGGAGTGAAGTGGAGTGAAGTGAAGTGAAGTAAAATTAAGTTACTTGAGGCGATTCATGATGATGAAGATGATTGATTTGGTTCACAGAAAAAGACCAAGAACCTCAAAAGGCGTGTTTCGGCTTATGACAATATTTTGCCCTCAAGCATATGCTTGAATAATAAAATAATAACAACCAACAAGAACAACAAGAAACATAAAGGAATTATGTTGTGTATATGTACTACAATACTTAAAATAAATGAGAAATATAATGAGAAATTGAGCTTTGGTCAAAGTGTTTGTCTAGTATTTTATTGTAAGATACTAGAATATTTGAACAATGCTGATTATTATACTTAATTGAAATATATTAATAGGTTTTAAAGTCACAAAAACTAATTAATATTTTATATAATTGAGAGAAAATTGTTCTCTTTATTTACATAACAATTAATTAGTATAGTATAGGATAGGATAGGCTATTTAGAATAAGATAAATAGGCTGCTCATTGCATATGAGAGATCACCCAGAAGTCTTTCGGTCCATACTATTATGTTTGGTTTGGATTGCTCTTAACTTCAGTGTGTTTGGATTAAAACCTAAATATCATATATCATATTCAATCCAAACCTTAAAAAAAGACATAAAATAATTTATAGTTATTATAATAATAATATCAATTTTAATCTCTTTACATGCAAATTTATGCTAAAGTAATGGAATTTTTGTTAAAATCCTAAAGTATTAGGTATATTCCAATAACCTACATGCGCGAGGTTTACGACAATAAGAAACATAAGATACCTGTTTCTTAAAAATATTACAAAACATGTAATTTTAACAACACTGATCCAAATAAATCTTTGATTCATATAGATAAGCGACACGGGCAATGAAATTATGTTTATACTCGTGTATGTGCAACAATGAAATGTTATCATTTTATCATAAGTCATTACAATGATAATCTATTAACCAAAGTGATACCATAAATGTGTGTGTATTGATATTTAGGATTGTAGGATTGTAGGATTGTGTAGAAAGTGGAAGTCGTCAATATATCAATATGACCAAAGAAACAAATAAACTATCCTTCTGACTAACTACATACTTAATACCACAAACGGTAATCAGTAGCAGGGCATTTACAACAAAATGGCAATAAATAAAAATCACTCTGACTAACAGAGAAACAAGTGATGATATTGTATTTTTTATTAAAAAAATTTTAAAAAAAATTCAAAACGAATAATCATGTAATCTTTTCAAAATTAATCAAATAGCCTTCAGATATCTAAATCTCAATTTTTATTATATTTTTGGTTGAACTAACTGTAGTAAAATTTTTTGTCTAACATTTTTCGGCACAAAATTTTTTTTTTAAATTTTCTTGTTAATATTAAAAATAAATTAAATACTACAAAATGAGCCTTTTGGTTCACAAATATCTGCTTTTGACGCTCGCTATAGGACTTTGCCTCCATTTGACGAAATGGCGAATAATGCGAATACTGTCATGGAATCAAAATCCGGATCTCTCATCAACACTGTTCTTATTTTCTGTTATTGTAAACCTTCACGGTGTAAGAAGTAGCTGCGAATATTTTGAAGCAAATCGTAAAATATATCAAACAATATTGAAATCGATTATTTGGCTGATACTTTCGGATTTTTCAACATATCTTCTATGGGAAGTAAGCGCTGATCATTTGCAGCAATTCTTATTTTATATGCTGGATTCATCATTCGGCGAATGGTTAAGAGATGCGTTTCCTAGAATATTTGTATTTATTATACGAGATTTAATCTATAATTGTAAGCTTACATTATCAGTTTATCTTGCTTATAAAGCAATTAGCCAGTCAACGCTCTCAATATGGCTCTGTCCTTTCTTAAGCGATCCAAATTTATATGTATGTATAAATATAACAAACGAAGACCCCACAAAAAAACGAAGGAAACGCTGTCATTAAGATGTGGACGTATAACCAAGGGAAGACGTCAATGAAATCAAAATTGACGGCCATGGAGATTTGTGAGGGTACACATAACACAAAAGCTCATTGTAGGAAATGCAATGTTAACAAAAATTTATAAGTATTACAATTAAAAAATTGTTTAATAAATTTGTTAACAAAACAGATAAATCGTTTTGCTTCTTAGATTCTTTTAGCAAAATGGTTTTTTTTATGATTTGGAGGACATTAGAACAGTAGAAATGATCACTTTGTATGTGGGCATGTATGTATGGCAAATGACCACGGCTATCCTCTGAATATGACTATGAATATTTATATATTCAACAAAATGTGACGTCACATAGCCTATGACCAGCGGACGATGCAGACACTTCGAATGATAGCCCATTTGTCAAATTATGATAAATAGTTTAGAAGTAACGAGAGAACAGATGAACATCCCCACATACAAACACATCAAAAACGTAAGCCTTCTTTTTGCTGCGCCATAAAGTGACCAAATTCTAGTAGTTAGAGACCATCTACATATTCTGTCACTCGG
>JAWNKV010000738.1:0-20326 GCA_035041805.1 Amiota mariae
TTCGATTTTATGCAAATGATACGATAGTTATAAGAGATCAAATATTTAACTCGTACGAAATTTCTAATGTAAAACCACTTCCCGCTATGCTGCAAATATCTCACAACCAATCCAACTTTGAAGAAATCCTATCGTTCCAATTAATGAAAGAACTTAACGTTCAAAACATAGAAAAAATAAGTTCCCTCAATCTATTGGCTAAGTCTAGCACATTCGCCATATTTGGTCTATCGACTACCATCCTATTCTCAATCCTGATCATATTCCTTAAGCGCAAAATATCCAATCCTAATACTGAAATCATCTTACAAAATCCTATACCACCTCAAATTCCACCCCCTCAAATTTCGATGCAACAAGTTCCAACTCAAAGACGTCTAAACAATATCCCATATTTCTGAATCAATCGGGGACGATTGATATTTCGGAAGGTGGAGTTAAGAATATCTTTTGTATCATCACTTTCATAATTATTATTCCCACTAACATCATTATCATCATCATTATTCCCACACTATTTTTCGATGACGCCATGTCCGCTTCCCACGCTACAATATCGAACGATACCCTTTCCCAACAGAGAACACAAAGAACCCTTTTAGCTGACAGTGCACTTTCTGTCACGTATGCCAATATCATCGAACCTCGAACATTCTGAAGTTCGAAGTGATCTGCACGTACGCTAGCATAGCGAACCTTATGTTGTAAGCTAAGTTTAAGTTAGTTCTAATCTAGACTCAATGAAAAGCTCATCGTGCTGATATCAAATAAATATAACGTGTAAACCCAAAAAGTCACATAGTGACGATACAATAAACATTTTTATTTAAAAAAAAACCAACAAGTTATTGTTTAATTAATATCCTACAAAATACATTGTGAATCATTATATAATTGATAAATAATAATTTTCACATTTTTACTTACTTTTTGTTTGGTTTTCCCATTTTTTGTATACAATGTAATAAAAAAGAACAAGCATTTGCAAATACATATAAGATAAAATCAGGCTTGTCAACTTGGGGAAAAAAATCAAATTCAGAAAAAAAAATTTAAATAGTCAAAATTACTCGGAGAACACCTAAAAAACAACTGCTTTCATTTTCGTATAATTTTTTTTTTTAAATAAAATATTTTATATTTCCAACATATTTTCATTTTCTTCTAAGTTGGCAAACCAGCTTAAACTAATGTTTACTGACACTGCCATCTTTCTTTTTCACTAACAGAATCGGACTGGCAAAAGTTGAATTACTCGGACGGATAACATTCTCTTTTAACATTTCTATATGGGCGCCTTTGAACTGTTTTATTGGGGTCCATCAAGCGGATTTCCACCCGTTGTTACGCGACCACTAGGAATTCCATGTATGAGTATAAAGCTTTCCGAGTACTGATCAAACATCCCTCTCAGTTTAACCTTATAATCTTCACTTAGATATTCATTGTTGTCAAAAAGTATAGTATCACTCAAATCTGTCTTATCAGTTACCACATTCACTACACTTGTTTTATAAACATCAAATCTCTCTGCATCTATAGTGACACCGAAGCCAAGGCTGAAAATCTCACGACCTATCATTACATCGTGCTTTAAATAATCATTCATTACCACATGGAATAGAATTTCTAAATTAAAATGAGAGATTCGCACAGTAGCAAGAATTTGCAAATTACATTTCACTACACTATCAATTATTCCTTTCAAAATAACCAAATTATTATACCTTTTACGAGCTAACTTATCTGATAGCTTTTCCTTTATTAAAGAGCAATTGGTACCCGAGTTGAAAAAAAATGGATAGAGCTCACCGAATTGGGACATCACTCCTTTGGGTTGTATAACTGCACACAGGCACTTAATCTGTGGTTGCATCTTAAATATTTTCTTATCCGGACCCACTGAGTGATCTGCATCTTCTCTTCGCTTGCTGAACGCATAAGCCTGCAATCGCTGCTGTAGCTCATTTCAGTTTTTTACATTTGTTGTGTACAGCAAACGCTGCAGTCTGCTACCTATTTGTGATGCATGCGCAAGTACAAAAGATACAGCTATCTCTTCATTACTCATTGTTTTCCATTTCGTCAGCAATGACGTCACCAAACGACTCGCGTATACTGACAAACTTTCGTTTGCGTCTGGCCGTCCGTTGAGAATATTTAATAAAATGACGGATGGCGTCTCTACACCCTCATACCTCTCCTCAAATAGTTCCTTAGATTGTGTCCATTTCATTGCAGCATAGCTTATTTGTGATAGCCAATGTGATGCACTTCCAAAACATAAACATTTGTTAAGTGCCATCGCTAATGCGCTGCCCTCTAGAGGATGATCGCCAGTATCATATCTGCCATTTTGCACCATGCGGCGGCATCAGCTCCAGAGCCGTCCGGATCAAATGTTGGCAACGACATAAATCTGCCACTTGATGACGTCGAAGCCGGTGTCTTCATTGTCTTTATTATTTCCAACAATGCTCTATTCTGTGATTCCAACATTAGAATGAACCTTTGGCGGAGGCGACCCCACTTCTGATATTGGAGAAGGTAATTTTTCTATAGCGTCAGACATATTTATTAGTTGGTTTTAGTTATTTAGCGTAGTGAGTCGCACTTGGTTGTTTTTTTCACTGCAGCTACGATCAGAATGTCCTCTATTTACACAAGTTTCTCTGCTCGTGCTTTTCATCCCTTTCTTTTCTTATCGCACTTTCTGCATCTGAAGCTCTCACAACAACCACATTACGCCAAACTCTTCCGAAGCGACTCTTTTGCTCTCGTACCTCGCTCTCAACAACTATGATCTACTCATCATAAACCAACGGTAAATTCCTTTTGCATGTTTTACTTTGTTCTTCTTCATCAACTCATTATAAAATACTTGGTTCTATTTAGTCTATCTTCTAATCTCCTACAAATCTCCGACACGTATATATTTATACATACATTTTCCCGTAGCCGGACACCCACGGGTCCAACGAAATCGTCCGGTCCCGGGAGATGTCCGTCTGTGGAAGATTTCGGCAACTAGAGATTTATACGTATACGAGTATATTCACTGGGGTGGAGTGGAACAAATTTTGTTTTAATTTCAAGATTCCTGTATTATCTACAGTATTAGACTCGTTCGTGCAAAATTTCAGCTATCTAAGCCAATGTCTTGAGGTGGCGCATTAGGTTTGAATTTTCCAAAAAGAAGGCGCTGAAATTTTGGATATTGGAAAATCCACCGAAAAAGTCGGAAAATATCAATAAACGACTAATTACAATTAAAATAGCTTGTGTTTCAAGCAATGCTTTGTAACTTAAAGCAGTTGGTTATTATTTATGTTATGACGTTCGCTATTATTTATATACATATTTTATTTAAGCTTCAAAAATACTTGAACGATGATACGGAACCCTCCGTGTGCGAGTCCGACTCACACTTGGCTGCCTTTTTTTACTTTTCAATTTACCGTCCTCTTCTTAAAAATCTCTTAAAAAATAATAAGACACTGTTACGTCTTAAAAGTGTCTTAAATGGATGTAAATGGCATTTTTAAAAATGTTATGGCTTAAGGATATATCTTTCAGTCTTAAGTCCTTGTTTTCACGTGGCATCATGCTCAGCAGCTCGTGTCGTTTATTCTTATTTGGTAACGCATTGTTTGATTTCATGCAGCACTAGAACGCTAGCAACTATTTTCAAATTCCTCTTTTCATTTCATCACACTACACAAGCCAAACGAAATGAACAAACAACGAAAGACGTGAAAGACGACAAAGAAAAACGTCGGCAGAACTGCAACGACATGCTGGTACAAGCAGTTTGGCTACTTCGTTGGCATCTTCTTCCCCTTGTCAACAAACAAGAGTTGCGAGAGAGAATGCTGGCGTAAACAGGCTACGTGAAAATGCTGTCTTATGGCTGATCTTTTGCAACATTGATTTTAACTTTAAAGATTTGTTGCTGAAATTTATCAATATTTTGTGTTTGCGCATCAAATGTATTTGTTGCTGAATTTTATTTACATTTGGTGTTGTGATCATTTAAAGAATTCTACATTGAAATTCTGTAAGATAACTACATTCATAAACATAGAAATTACTAATAAAATTGTTTTTCATCAATAAAAAAAAAAATACAAACAATGAGTGAGCAAGAAATGGAAAATTGATCGCTCTTCGTCAACAGAGAAATATACTGCAACAAAGCATCAAGCAGATAAGCGAAAAGGTGACCAATGGAAGTGACAACGGGAACAGTTCAATACTTGATTGAAGGCTACAAATGATAGAGTCATATTTCCGTCAAGTTTGTACAATTCAAACCCAAATCGAAAACTTAAGCTGCACGATAATGGACGTGAAGAATTAGAGAAAATATTTATTATGGCAAAGGCACAAATAATAACTTGCAAAGGAAAAACAAATACAAATCATCTTTCGGATGCTAGCCTCATCAATAGTACGGCACTTACGATTTCGGTTCATCTCAATCGGTTACTCAAGTTAAATCTGCCTAATTTTGACGGCAACTACCCGGATTATAAAAGATTTATAAGCGCCTTCAAACACTTAATCGATGACGATTCTCATATAACACCCATCGATAAATTTAACAATTTGCTTGACTATCTGTCAGGCTCGGCTTTAGAAGTCAATCGAGCATTCCAAGTGACGGACGAAAATTATCCAAAGGTATTGCAACGATCACAATAGCGGTACGACAACGAGGTGTTAATATTCTTGGAGTACATCTCAGCATTATTTAACCTGCTGTCAATGGACAAGCCGAATCCGAACGTACTGCAGCAAATCGTTGATTCATCATCAGCATTTCGAACTTCATTATGATTAGTTGGCTCTGTAGAGGACATCATGAATGCGATTATGATTTACATCATATTATCCAAGGTGGACGCTGACACTAAATTCAACTATAATGAGGGGCGAACCTACGACAAGCTGCCAACTTGGGACTTGCTCACACGAAGAAGCCAGTTTTTGGAAAGTCGACAAACCATGAAGAAATAGGAGAGGCAATCGGAACCGAAACAGAAACCCATACAATCATCATGTTCCAGGTCTTTTGTTAGTTCTCAAGCTAGATGCATTCATTGTAACTCGAAGGACCATTACATCAACAGTTGCAAATTATTTGGGGATATGCCGGTACTAGGAAGATTTAGTTACGCTACGCAGGCTAAACTATGTGCTTGCAAAAGGATCATGAAGTCAAGAATTGTCTCTCAAAATCTCGTTGCAGATTCTGCAAAAAGAACCACCATACACTACTACCTAGTTTCTCATTCAATTCGAACCCAATACAGTTCACTTCAACTACAAACATAGGTAATCCCAACGCGAGTCTACGTCAACAACAGCACACATCACTCACATCGTACAAAACGAGGTATCATACCTTCGGCAGTAGTTTTGGTAAAGGAAAAATACGGATAGTTCCAACAAGTTCGAGTTTTATTGGACTCTTGTTCCGAAATAAATTTTATGACTGAACAAACAGCGAACCAGTTGCAGCTAAGCAGGCAAAGAGTACATCAAGAAGTCAGTGGAATATCGGACCTATGGAAGCAAATTCGTAATAGCGTTGTCACTACCTTGAGATCACGATTATCCGAATACGAATGGTCATCGAACTTCTCAGTTATCAAGACGATAACAACACATGATTATATAGACATTTCTCAATGGAAACTGCCAGACACTATGGATTTAGCTGATCCATGGTTTACAGAATCACACAAAGTCGGTATCCTGATAGGTACAGATGCAATTCGTGAGGGGAAATACATACTCGGTTCAGATAGGCCATGTATGCTCAACACTCAACACGACCATTTTGTTAAAACTGTCGCATTAAAATTAAATGGGCGGGTCCAAGTCTAGCTACCATTCAAAGAAGATCCACACGTGTTAGGAAATAATCTGGAAATGGCTCGGAAGCTGTTTTTAATGTTAGAACGAAGTTTGGATGAAAATGTATAATTAAGGGTTAATTACACTTAATTTATAAATGAATACATCACACTGGGAAACATGTCACTATTAAATAAAGTAAATTTGGATAAGCCACACTATTATATACCGCATCATTGTGTATTAAGCACGCAGAGTCTTGCCACCAAGCTCAGAGTGGTATTCGGTGCATCGGCCAAAATTAGTTCCAATAAATCACTGAAAGATATTCTCATGGTTGGCCCAACAATTCAATAAACTTTGATAACAACAATCCGTTCTTTCAGATTACATAGATTTGCTCTAACTGGTGACATAACGAAGCTGTATCGGCAAATCCTCGTAAACGAGCGAGACAGAATTTTCCAATTCATGTTGTGGAGACCGGATGCCGAAAGCAACTTTCAGACGTACCAGTTTAACACCGTGACATATGGACTGGAAGCAGCCCCATTTCTCGCAATTTGTAGCTTAAAACACATAGCGGATGTGTGGGTTCAGATATACCCTATTGGAGCTGATGTCTTACGACATGATTTATACGTCGACGATCTACTAACTGGTGCAGATCGTCTTGAAGATTTGAAAATTAAAATGACTCAGATCACTGCGTTAATATCCGAAGCAGGACTGCAATTAACAAAGTTTAATAGCAACTCAGCAATACTCGTAAAGCCATCAACCGAGGAGGTCATCATCACCGACGAGCAAGCTGTCACGAAAACGCATAGCATGGCAGCCAAATCTCGACAGTTTTATCTTTTGCCCCAAATTCAATTCTATAACTTACCAGGCGTACAATGTTGTCTACCGTCGCACAAATATTTGATCCGTTGGGTCTTATTACTCCTATAATTTTATTAGAGGCAAAATGTTCATCCAAGACTTGATCATCAAAAAACTTAGTTGGTGATTTACATTTAACATGGCAAGAGCTCCGGTTCGAGATATAGCTAAACTACAAATTCCACGCTTCGTGAACACTTAAGCTGAATATAACTGCGGGTTCGCAGACACATCAGAAAGAGAATATGGCTGTTGCGTATATGTTCGAGCAAGTACGGAAGAGGGAATGAAGGTAAACCTTTTGATAGCCAAGTCAAAGGTAGCTCCATTCAAAATGCAATCGTTGTCTCGGTTAGAACTTTGCGCAGCAATATTACTATGTCGAACGTGGAACAAATTTGCGCATAAGATTGTGCCATATATTGTACAAAGCGGGTCATCTTCTGGACAGATTCCATGATCGTGCTACAATGGTTGAAGCTTCACGCATCGCAGCTCAAGTGTTGCGTCTCTTATAAGATATCTGAAATTCAACAGAACTCTAAAGATATTATTTGGAGACATGTACCGTCAGCCATGAACCCAGCTGATATAGTTTCAAGGGGATGTAACGTAACGGACTTGTGTCAAAACGTGTGATTCACCGGACCAATCTTTCTAAAGGGTTCACCTGAAAGCTGGCCGACTATAAAGGAGCCAGATTCATTACCAATTGAGATACGCCAATGCGCCAAGGCTGTCAATAATAGCAATATTCAAGGAGACTCAATCATCGACAACATTGTACAAAACAGTTCGTCATACATGCGTATTTTACGAATTGTAGCGTATGTATACCGATGCTTTAACTGCGTTCAAGCAGATGCAAGTTTCAAAGTTATAAATATTTTACATATTCTGGTAAATGAATTTGAGCAAACACTATAGAAGATTGTCGAGAGCATAAAGCACTCAGTCTTCCAACAAGAAATTGAGGCATTACGAAGAAATCAAATCCTTTCTCTCGAGTAGCAATGTTTCTTGATTTTCGCTAGCGTTTTCGAAATACCTGTATGACCTCCTCGGATTGGGTCATCATGTAGTGTAGATAATATTGCTTCTTTTCTTTTCATTTTCTATTATGGTCACCGGCTTGAGTAGCACTACTCTTAATTTCTTTAAATAATTATTGCCCATATTTTTAAAATAATCAATTGAAATTTCTTCAAAGATTTTTTCACTCGGTGCCGTTTTAATGTGGCTTATCCAGTTCATACACGCTTCAGTTTCGAGACTTTGGAAGCACTAACCTAAGTCGAGAATTCCATTAGTATAAAGGTGGCTAACATCAATTCTTACTTTCCATCCATGTTTAATTATACATTTCATAGGTGCCATACACATGGTCACTACTTTTCGAACATCATCATTCTTAATGATTTCATATAAGTTGAGCTTAGAAGCATTTTCAAGATTTTGCCTTGGCAAATTTTCTTGTTCAATTCCTGCGCAGGATTTTTTATGTCTACTTTGATTTCTTGTAGTGACTTGTAATATCTGAGCTTGTATGTTTTTTAACGTGAAAACGTTTTAAAAGTGGGTATATATGCCACAATATGCCGCTCTTTCAGAATTTTTCGAAAATTGTCGCCTTTGTCTTTAATATATCTCGTGACTCAAAAGTCGTAGTGCCAAGTAATTTATGGTGCAGCGTGTAAGAGGAATTTTGTCATGGTGCGCTTATGTCAACAATGGGGGAGGGGCTATCAAAGAGGTGACTAAAATGGAAAATTCACTTTTCTTTTGTAAGTGTATTGCTTGAGAAGGGATTGTCCTATTTGACTGATTTTTCTTTTGTTGTGTTCGTTTTTTTCTTTGGAACTTTTGGAAAATTCACCGGGAAAGTGGGAAATTTCGACTTTTTATATTATTATTATTTAGAAAAACTTGAAAAATTGGGTACGAACAGTGCCATAAAATGTAAGACGTGTGTTATATTTTAATAAATACGTAATATATTAGTAAATATTAAATTTTTTAATAAATATTCAATATTTTAATAAATATTTTATAAACATATAAAGGTGCTTCATGACCACACAGCACGACGAACGAACGCACGATCAAATATCAAGCGAATAATAGTAGAACAGAATAAAATTCAATGCTTGCACTCTCTGTCTGCTCCGTAAACAGCATAATTTTCCTTAAATATTTCATGTACTTTTTATTATTATTTAGAAAATAAATTGTGAGTAAAACACACTGATAACAGTATAACAAAAAAAGAATATTCAAACCGTACGTGTGTGTGTGGCGCTATAAACTTTCTCTGTTTGTCTGCTCTGTTAACAAAAGTATTTGGATTATTTGATAGATTATCTTTAGTCAATGAGATGTACATATATAGTATATTCAATACATTGTATGGAACAAAGACTACGAAATAAACAAGACAGCACAAGTCGCTTACAAAGAGCGATCATCTTCTCTCTTCTTATTTCAAATTTTTCCATACCCAACAACAAATTTTGTGTAATCTCAAAATCAAAATCAATCAATCAAAATTAGACACAACAACAGCACACCCGCAATTACTACAGTTGCATTTTCGCTCTTCTCTTCAATCATACGTGCTCATGGAGTGAGCGAATTTCATGCCTGCTTTTCATTTGTGTGTGCCCTACACGACGCCGATCTCGCATATTAATTTGTGTGCATGTCGCTGGGACTTTGCTGGTCTATGTCATATAAATCAATACGGTATTTAACCCAATTATTTAAATTATTAATTATAATATGCTTTCAAAACTAAAATTGCTTCTTTAATAATTAAATACATGAACAATGTTATATAATACAACACAGTAAAACACAAGAGCGTCTGTCTTCTCGGCCAGCTACACACCAACTGAAGAAGGATCTCCTGATCCTTACGACCACAGGAAAAACGAAGAGATAAAAAAAAAATAATATACACATATCTACTTATATACTTATTTACATATAGTACATAATTTTTTTATTTTTTTTTTTAATTTACTTTACTTACTTTAAGTAAGTAACTTCTTGTATTGTAAGCGTGACCAGTATTCCTAACATCAACAATTATTTTATTTGTCTCTGATTTATTTCTGTCTACATTATCGTTACCTTTAGACCAACCGAACCACGGTTTCATATTCGCTACAGACCAAATTCCTGAGTACGGATTGCTGAAATCATTCGACATCTTGAAATACTTGCGTGGGCGTCAACGTTTTTTACGACAACATAATCTCCCGGCTTAAATAATGGTGGTTCTTTCCTTTGTTTCTTTGAGGCACTTTAATTATAGCCCTCACCACCTCTAGATCTCTGTCTTTCTCTTGGTCCCATTCTATATTCTCTTTTAGGTAGTCCACTATGACTCCTTTCTGTCCTACCCCAAATAACATCACACTCCTCGGGTCCGAAACTAAATGTCTTATCTTTTTTTGTTAAGTCATACAGAGGCTTTGCATTAATCGAAAAATCCTTGACAAGCCTACGAAAATAGGAATAAAGACCTAAGAAACTTTGTACTTCACTAACCTTAGTTGGAACTGGAAAATCTTTAACTGCCGTCATGCCTTTTTTATCGGCTACCTGTAATGTTTTAATCCAAATATTTCACGTCTGTTTTAAAAAACTCACACTTATCAAGCCTTATCTCCAACTTATTTTTTACTAACCTAAGGCTTCCACCAAAGTTTCTAAGTGTGGTCGAATCTTCATGTATGACCACGTGAAAGAAACCATTCCTTAGATCTAATTTGGTAAACAGTGTCTTACTTGCTAGTCTATCTAATAAATCATCGATTAAAGGGATTGGGTAACTATCCTTTACAGTCGCTTTATTTAATTTTCTAAAGTCAATACTCATCCTAAGTTCACCGGTCGTTTTTCTCACCAACACAATTGGAGACACAAACTAAGAGTCACTCGGCCTTATGTACCCTTTACTCAAATATTCATCTAGTATACCTTGTAATTGACCTTTCTCTGCATATGAAAGACGACGAGGATTACAACTAAACGGCGTCATTAATCAACTACAATTAATAAACCATAAAATTAATCACTTTTGCGTCAGCCGGAACAAACAAATTTTTAATAAGGCTTACTGGGCTTCCTGAGTCTATGAGGCATTTTACGGTACACAAAATATTAGCAAGACCTTGTAATTTAATACCAAAATACCTTACATATTCAGAACCTTCTGGCTCAACGGGTGACGTCTTCTTATTGAGATGACAGGCTGCAGCATGATGACCCGGTACACCGCACACAAAACAAGCACCTTTCTCTCACTTTGGCTTTCTGCAGTCAGCTTCAAAGTGTTCAAAACAGTTAAAGTTGTAGCATCGACTGGCCTCCCTACTCCTTAACGTACTAGCACTCCTCAGCGGTGCTGGATATCCTGGCATCAATCGTATATTGATAAACGCCGAGAGCAAGTCATCCTTGGACTTAAAGCGCTGCATGCTCGCATTTACACGCAATTGACGATCCGGTATACCATGTACATTATAATCGATTTTTTCATTTTCTGAAATTTCTATATTGTTGGCCAGAATCATTTTGTCATTAAAGTATTTTGTAAATGGTTCTTCAGTACGCCACTCGCGCGCCTCAAACCTCTGACGCAACGTTGCTGTACTTTCTTTCGCTCCAAACACTTTCTCCATCTCCGACAAAACAAATCCACAGCTTCGCACTCGTACTCTGGCTTTGACTGCAACCACTCTTGTGCCTTTCCTTTAACCTTTCCAAAGAGTATTGCCGGAACCTTGCCCTCACTAACATTATGCGCTTTCTTTAGAGTGGCAATATGTTAAATCCACCCACGAACACAAGTCTCTCCGTCGTACCAAGGAGTCATTTCCTTCAAGTCTCTCAAAGTAGCTTCTTCACGAAACGGATGCGTCATCAGTCCACTTGTTGTTTTCAAAAGTTCGTTCTCTCTTTACAACAAATCTCTTTCAAAACGCAATAACATTAGTTCTTTATTTACAAGTTCGAACTCATATTCTGTCATTTGTTGGCGACGCAGTTCCTCGTTCGTTTCTTTTTCCTGTATTTCCTTTGTCAACTCATTTTTGTTACATTGCCGTCTATACTTTTTATCTCTTTGTTTTTCTTTTCGTTTGTTCTCTCGTTTGACAAGTCTGCATCGCACTCATTTGTGTTCCACTGCTGATTCTCCTTCGTTTGTTCTTTCTATTTTGTTCTTTCATTTTTTCACTTTCTCGTTTGTTTTCTCATTCGACTGATCTGATGCACCCTTATTTGTGTTCCGCTGCCATTCCATTGTCTCTTCTTTTGTTCTCTCATTTGATAAATTTTTTGCGCACTCATTCGTGTTCCACTCTCGTTTTTCATGCATTAGCTCCTCGTTTGTATTTTCTACCCTTCTCTCATTAGTCCAATTTGTTGTGCACTCATTTGTGTTCCACTCTCGTTTGTCTTGTACCGTTTCCTCGTTCGGCTTTTCACTTGTTACTCCGCTTGACAAATCTTCTGCGCAAATTTGTGATGCTTCCAACTCACCGTCCTTCATTAGACACTCTCCACGGCAATGAACTTCCACTTCACTGATGCGTGCAGCTAACGTATGTTTATTACCATACGTGGACAGCTTCAGTTTTATGCACCACGCACGCAATTCACTAGCAGAATATTCAGCAACATTAATAGGATTCATACTAAGACGCGATGGAAAAAAAAAATTTTTATTTTGTTTATCCCGCTTCTGAAATTGTAGGCAGTAAAACACAAAAGCGTCTGTCTTCTCGGCCAGCTACACACCAACTGAATTAAATTTTATTGTTGTCTTTTTACTGTCTCACACAGTGTTGCCAACTACTACGCTATACATACATATAAACTAAACTACTATACATACTTATTATACTATGATAGATACATACTACAGTATACACTTACTTGTTATACTATAATAGTGTGCTTATATAGGTGAGGCAGATCCCTTTTTTTATTCGTCTCTATTTTCTCTATTCCTTTCGATATTGTTGCTATTGCTTTTGCTAACTTTGTCATGTTCGATGACCAAAATATTGCAAATTGTATATGCTTTTGAAAACGACAAACTTTTTTTTATTTGTCCCACTTGCGTTCATCTTTTGTTGTAAGTAGTTTTCCTTTGCTTCTGCTCATCGCGTTTATTTTAATTCGTTGTTTAAAAAACAGTGGAAGAATAATAAAAATTCTAAGTGAGTCATTTGAAAGTATTGTAATTAAGATTAATGTGTTTGACTAATCTAATTGCAATATCTTTCAATTACTTCAGTTCATAAAATAGTGTGTTCTTCCGATCGGCATTTATTTTATGTAAAAGCTTGTCATCTTTTAACTGTTGTTGTTTCCAATATTTTAATTTAATTCGTTGTTTAAATAAAACAACGGTAAACATAAAATCAAAGTAAGTCATTTCAATGCATTGCAATAAAGCTTTAAGTATTTGACTAATATAAGTCAAATATTATTCAATTTCTTTGGTTTCCAACATAGTATTGTGTGTTCTTGCTACTGGGATTTATTTTAGACATTTTAGGTGCTTCAAAAGTTGTACCGGGTGACTCCTTGTTTAAAGTAATGCGGCCTAATTACAAAAGTCAACTGCGCCAGACCCAGCGGGAAAGGGCTCGAGCACTTAGGCTCTCTGGAACGGAATGTAAAAGGCTTCAAAACTCATCAACAATGAGAACAAAACTCCTTCGTAAACATCGTAGACTTGAAGCATTGAGCGCTGTTCAAGCCCCACCGATTGCGTCTACTAGTAGGGAGGCAACAATGGCTGCGAGCAATGCTGATAAGGCAAATGGAACGCCTCAAGCTGATACACAGGGCAATAAGGCGGTATGGAATCTAACCAATCAAGAATTCGAGTACAACTCCTTCGTGAGCGCAGTAGATTGGAAGCATTGGGCGCTGTTGTGGGACCACCAATTGCATCGACCAGTAGAGAGGCAAGGATGGCTGAGAGAGATTTAGACTACGAAGAACTGGCACAGATGTACGAAACATATGTAGCGCCTCAAGCTGATTCGTTGGACAATATTGATCATCATAGTTTCAGAGATTACGACATCCGTGTAGAACAAAGTGTTCAATATCAGCATCCGAATTACTATTGTAAGCTATGGCAGCGTGCCAACAATCATTTCAAGCGCCAGTTTATTGATAACGAATTTGGGTACGCATGCATCATATGCGATAGGCTATGATTCAAAAAAGAACTAAAGCTGACAACTGCGACCGTGGCAGCATTTATCGCCAAACTCTTCCCGGATGAAAATGTGGCTAATTTTGAGTATTGTTACAATTGTCTCAGAGCGTGCAAAAAAGGCAACATTCCGACGATGCGCAGAATTAACGGCTACGCATATCCACCCAAGCCCAATCATTTACCCAACTTCGATCCGATAACAGAATAACTGATCTCGCCGAGAATTCCATGCATGCAAATTCGTCGCCTATGGTATTGTCGGACAAGTTATAAATGTGCCCGTAGATGTTGAGACCATGGTACGCTGCCTGCCCAGATCACTTGACAACGATTACGTCTTCAATGTTAATTTGAAACGTAACATCGTGCACAAGTGAACCTTCCTTCTCGGCTACGAGCGGAAATCAACGATGCAGGCGTGGTTGCTGTATCTGGTTCACCAGCCGTTATATAAACATTACAATATAACTATTGACTGGTCAATATTCGATAATTCGGCTAATGTCACCACAGGGTCGGGTTTGAGTTCTACTACAGCTGACAAAATTATCGAGGCGGTTGAACCACTAGACGCAAACAGGGACCGCCGAATTGGACATCATTCATGCCCAGCAGCAAACGATGTTGTGGAATGAAGAACATCTGTTTGGCCATCGCGCCGGGTCAGTGGAATATATCCGAGAATATAATTTATGATACATATGCCGAAGAGTTGTCATTTCCAGCGATCTACTATGGTACCGGCTGGTGCATACGGGATGGAGTGCGTGGCGACACCCTTATACGATGTGCATGTCAGAGATACGCCGAAGAGATAGGCGTGGAGTGACACAACAACACGTGCTATACATGGCTATGAAAATCTTGCGCATCCGAATTAGAGATGGAATTTACAACTCTTTCCGCTGTGTGCGAGTTAAATAAGTAAAACACAGTAATCTTTTGAGAGATGATTTTTGCGTTTATTCCTTGAGGTTCGTTTTAAAACTAAGCTTTGAAATAATTTTCTTCGTCTTATATATTATTCTTGACACATGCAAGTGATGTTCTTAAGCTATTTATGCTGACCAAGCATAAGTGACGGAAGCGAAACCGAAGCTAACATTGTTTATGCTTGTGCAACTTATGTTTCCTTCTTTTTATTATTGTTTGTTTTAAATATCCAATTACACATTCTTTTGGATTGCAACTTTGTCTTTTTCCTAATTTTGCTTATTTTGTAATTGTTTCTAAATTCTTAGGTTTTTTATATTTCTGAACAATTACGCTGACTTCGTCTGTGCCAGTGTAATGGTTCAGGGTCAAGTGGGGACACTTAAGTTGCGAGGCACAGAGAACATAACGAGGCGCATGATTGAGGATAAGGAGTACATTGAGAGACTAATCGACATAAATCTGGCCTTTTTCAAAACAATTCCCAACTCAGTGCAGTATTGGGCTGTTCGGAAAAAAGATTTGTTTGCAATGTTACGCCAGTTCGAAAAACCATCTTCATTCTTAAAAATGATTGCAAACGAGACTCATTGGTTCCGTCTCCTGTGTATTCTACATCGTTTATGGGATGATTACAAGTCGCTTGGAGCCAGTATAAGAGAGAAACACATTTTCCAGAAACTAGGCCGATACAAGCGAGCATATTTAGTGCCCCAGGATCCCGTTACTTGCTGTATATATTTTGATAAACTCATGCATGTGGTGATGGGCGTGAAGTAAGGAATCCTACAATCCGTTCGGCAAATATCGAGTGCGTGACTGCTTTCTTCGTATAGAATTTAAGCACCGTGGTAGCCCGCATGCGCATATATTTCTTTGGCTAGATAATGACCCATGTGAACCAGTAAGAGGAGATATGCCGCTCACGGTACGTATGATGACTAATGAGCAGCGTAGACAGTTACGATATGTCCGATCCCGAGATGATATCTAATGAAACTCAGTCGCACACATTTTCCTGCACGAAGCGCATAGAGGAACGATGCCGATTTCACATTCCATACTGGCGAATGTGCGAGACATGTATTCTTGTCCCGCTTGCTAAAAATGATCGTAGTCGTGAGTTGTACAAGAGGAGAGTAAATGACGCGCGCAATAAGCTAGAGACAAAATTGAACGAGAAGATAAACGACTTTCTTTCTGACTACTTAATTTTAATACGATCGACACTGCGACGACCAACAGTGTGCTTCAAACGGAATATGAAACATATTTATGTGAATACGTTCAATCCATGGATCGCATCTGTACTCAACTCCAACATGGATTTTCAGACTATTCTTGATGCATATTCTTGTTCCGCATACGTAGTTGAATACGTCAACAAATCAAATCTTGGCATCAGTCAACTGCATTGTGGACTGCTAAAGATCCATGGGCAGAACCCGCAGTATGACTACACGCAACTGATGACTAAAGTCGGTCTTAAGATGCGTGGTATTTGTTGCTTCAGCCGTTCAGTTGTTCGTCTGGTAAAACTGTCGCGATTCCAACAGTCTGGCCTCAAGAAAGATACAAGGCTCGTAAACGCAAATTGATAATGGATGCAGAGAGATTGTCCGAGAACAGCACCGACACCTGGAGCAAGTCGATTATTTAAAAGTACGAGGAACGGCCCGAAGACTTGGAAATGATTAACACTGTTCAGTTTGTCGCATGGTATGAGCCAGCAACAGCGCGGACAACTATGAACAATGATGATAACGAGAGCAATCTAGATGAAGACGCTGATAATGATGATAGAACCGTCGAAGTGAAAAGATACAGTCGTCGTATATCTTGTAGGATCATTCATTACCGTAACTAAGATATCAGTGACGTTTCCAATTATAAAAGGGAGATGGTGATGTTGTATATACCATTCCGTAATGAGCACTTTGAAATTATCGAAAAGATCAAATTCCTTGAGACTTACGAAGAGCGTGAAATAATGGAGGCGCGCAAAGAGTTCGAGGCCAATATATACATTGACGTTATAATGCAGGAAGTCGTGGTTCTGTGTATACTCAATGACGAGGTGACTGCTATACATCCACCTGAGGCACTGGATCGTGTTTGCCCCATTAGTGTTCAAACCATGATGATTTTGACGAGATTCCAACAAATATAAGCATTGTGAGATGCAAAGAAACGTTATGAGCAAGAAGGACTATTGCACTCTCGAGCGGCTTACTAATCCCGAGCAGAGAGAGTTGATCTTAGAGGTGATATATCGGTTACATAAATCAGATCGCGAGCCCATCCAAGTATTCTTTATTGGCCCCCCCGGTTGTGGCAAGACATTCAGCCTCAAGGTGCTCATGGAAACTTATAATAGATATACGCAGGATCACAGCAGCATGCATAACACATACGTAGCGTGTGCGTCGACCGGAAAGGTGGCAGTGGCACTCGGCGGAGTAACAGTGCACTTTGCATTCCGACTGACTATTTCAAAGCAAACGCATCCATTATCACGAGAGATACTACAAAGCTATCGGCACTTATTACGCAACGTAAAGTGCGTTATCATTGATGAGATAAGCATGTGTAGTTCACATCTATTCAACGCGATAAACGCTTGGTTACAATCTATGACAGGTTTGTACGATTTCAATTTCGGCGGCCTCGATTTGTTCGCTTGCGGAGACCTTAAACAACTTCCAATGCATCGCCTATAAATCAGGCGAAACGAGGTTCGCTGGGCGGTGGGACGCTACTTTCGCAGTCTTTAGACTATTATCCACTCGTACAAGTCGTGCCCCCAGAGTGATACACGTTTCTCCACTGTGCTCACTAAAATAGGCTGTGGCGAGTGTTTGATGACTGACGAAACGGAGTTGATAAAGTTGCGTTTCCGCATGAGAAAGTGGTGTGACGAAAACCTCCCTTTGCTTAAACAACTCAGACATCGATAAGTGCAATGTTCGATCTATTCCAGAAAATGAGACCACGGTGTGCTCTGTTACTACTGATTCCTATACTGGGTATCACACGGACATCGAGAAACGAGACGCGATCAGCAAGGTGCATAAGATGGCCTCCAGTGAGCCCGGCAACCTGCCGGACAGTATAGTTCTCACAGAGGGTTATCCATACATGCTCTCGCTGAACTTCGATGTTGAGGACGGTATTGTGAATGGAGCGATCGGCATGTTGCAGTGTGTGTGCACTACCCAACTGGGCACGACGGCACCGGTGAATCGATGAGAGTATGGCTTAAGTTCGACAATGATTATATCGGATGTCGTTTACGCTTAAAGTGCAGTCCGCATGTGCGGAGAAAACCTGGGGAACTTGACGAGCGATGGGTGCCGATCGAGCGTAGCTCGGATAACATCAACGTAGTCGCCAGAATAAGATGTCACCGACTGCAGTTCGTACTACTACCGCCATGTGCACTTACCATACAAAAATCGCAGGGCGGCACTTATGACAAAATTGTATATAACTATCACAAGAATCATCGACAGCAGCTCGTTTGTGTTGCTCTCAGCAGAGTGACGAGTCTCGATGGTCCTTATCTCACCAACTCGATGGATGACTTCAGTTTCTACCATAGCAGCGGCTAAAAAACTCCGTCAATTAGAGAAGTACAATACGAATATCTGAGACTCGCCAACCATCATTTGCATACAATCACTGCAAAAATTCGTAGCATCTTGGATGCGGCTTTCTGCAATTTGAACGCACAGAGTCTCATCGCGCGCAAAGAAGACATTGCGACAGACTCGATTTCACACACGCCGATTTCCTCGCCATCACAGAGAATTGGGTGCCGACGAGCAGTACTGTAGTCGACTTTAACAACTTTAATCTTGTTAATCAATCGGTCTGCGAACTCCGAGCGGGTGCCGTTGCTATTTACCAAAAGAATGACAGTCCCTACGACGTAATACCCAATAAGTTCGGAGTCTACTCAATTCATGCTTGCCGTGTGCTACGCACAGCAGCGGATCTCTTCCAAAGATCTAGCGCTCTTCCTTATCGCTTACCTCTTTCCCTACAGCGAGTTGGTCGAGTGCTTGGTCCCACCCAGCGACTCGAAAGCTCCAATGGTGCTTATTGGTGATTTTAACATAACAGAGACCGATCGACATAAATGAAGTGAATATTTGAATAAACATTTCAGGCTTCAGCTTCAGAATAACTAAGGTGAAGAGACTTCAATCGGCGGGTCCTGTTTAGATCTAACCTACGCGCGCGACATGCATATATTATATATTTCTCCCTGTGTTAAATGTAATAAATTTAAATAATTAGTTACACCTGACATTAACATTAACATTTTCTTTTCTTAATCAGTTTCAACATTCTGAATCAAACGATGTCTGTTTGAGTTTCCTATTCTCAGTATAATTGATTTTAACATCTCTACTTTCATTAATACAAAACAAACTTTGTAGTATATTCCGCAACACTTCAAAAGAAAATTGAATTAATATTGTCGCACAAAGAATTAACAAAAATATATGGTTTACAAAAGACGACTTGGTTGATACGTCCATGTAAACATATGTTATGAACAGAATCGATATCTGACAATTAAACTAGTACTAATTTCTACAGTTTACAAATTACTGTATTAGATGACTTAACATATATTGTATGTACATATATAGACTAATATCGACTGTTACTTTAATTTCTCTTATCTTCAAATGTTTGGCTCTATATAGGTCACAATGCCTAAAGATATAGTTGGTTGCTTTTCTGAAATCTCACATAACAAAAAAATTAATTTCATTTATTGACCTTAGAAAAAAAAATACAACAAAAGAGTTGACACTAAGGAACACAATATCGTTCTCGAATTGAAAGAATCAAATTTTGTTATGTTAATATTTTGTTGCGCCAACACTATTTTTTAAAACTTTTGCGTTCATACGACCAATGGAATCCATCAGATTGCCACAAATTGTGGAATCAATGGCGTACCACTCTGCCTGCATTTTTTTCTATGGAATTAAGGTCCAATGATTGTGAAGGCCATTCCATCAAAGAAACTTCTATCTTGAACCATTCTTTTGTAAGTTGCGAGGAGTGTTTGGGGTCAGTATCTTGCATAAACAACCAATTTAACGGCATTTTTTCTTAGGCGTATGGCAACATAATACTATTAAGTATATTGATGTAATCCGCGGTACACGTTTTACCTTTGATCCAATTATTATTATCTTCCCCCTTCATGGACTTAGAGTGTTTCTCCCAATTCCCTTGATAAATTGTAGTATTGGTCCTACTTTACAGAGTTTGAATTCGTCCTCGGTTGAGATGAATTATTCTTCGTCAGATTCATACAGTCCTTGTAGCGTTTTGGGTTGTATGTCCCTATCGCTACTTTGGAGTGTGATAGTT